>APFE030194679.1:923-37455 GCA_000404065.3 Pinus taeda | reverse complement strand
CTATTTCTAAATATGTTTTCTTCTGGATTAGCCATGGATATGAATTCTTAATTGCTCATGTCTAAACTAATTTTATCATTGTGAATATTGTTTAAGAATTCTTAACTGCTCTTAAGCAATACTTTCATTTTCCTTTGTTAGCATAGTGAAAGATTCTTAATTTCCTTTCACTCACTAATTCCATAATTTCATTTCATAAATCTAAGAAATTGTTGCACAGATGCCTATCTAGCTCTGCAGCAAGACTTTGCCTTCATAAAAATTCTTCAGCAGCACACTACCTCAACTCCATTGCCCAATGGACCAAACTGTTCCATGATCTATATCTCAAGTTTGTTTGAATTCACCAACCCACCAAACTCAAACAAAACAGCACACCATAACTAGCCTAAAATCATCCACCAACAAAGCTAAATTACAAAGAGAGAGCCCTCTCTGATTACAGGTAGGCTAGGACCTGTAGCTAAAAGATTGGTCAGTGGTTACCTCGGCCGTATTCCCTTTAGGAGGCAGGGAACAACCTGAGTGTTAACACAGGTAACATGTTGTCTCCACTGCCTCTGCCTAGAATTCCTATCCTGACCTAGCACCATTGAGCATGCTTCTTTCCGTTTCCATCAATGTGTTGTTCATTCTTTCTACAACTCTATTTTGCTGAGGTGTATATGGAGTAGTATTCTATCGTGTTATACCACACTTCTTATAGAATTATTCAAATTCCTTACTGCAAATCTCTCCACTGTTATTTGTCCTCAGCACCTTTATCTTCTTCTCTATCTAGCTTTCCACTAGAGCCTTAAATTCTTTAAACATGTCAAAGACTTCAGATTTTTTCTTAAAAAAATATATCCATGTATTCCTTGAGAAGCCATCTATAAATGATACATAGTACACATACTTACCTAGTGATGGAATCTTCATAGGTCCAAACACATCACTGTGCACAAGCTCTAATATGTGTTTCACCCTCTTACCACCAGAGAAGAAACTCACCTGATTCTACTTCCCATATACACAATTTTCACATAAATAAAAATCTAGAGAGCTATTACTCATACCTTCTACCATACCTTTACCATGAAATATTCGAAGGCCCTTCTCTCCAATATGTCCAAGCCTTTGATACCACAACATGGTCTTCTCTCTAGAGACCACTAGATTTTTTGCTCCACTTTTAGGAACCATAGAACTATTGCACCCATCAACAATAGTGTTACCTTGCAGCTTGTGTTAGTTATAGTCTTCACAACCTGTCACCAAGGATTAACATGAGCTCTTACTAGGTTTGTTTTGGTTAGATGTTTTTCACATGATATTAAGCACAAAACATGTAACAAGTGTGTCCATCAAAAGAAGCTCGGAAAAATATTTCCAATGGTATATCACACTCCCGTAACCAGTTTGTGGATGAGAAGATATGATTGAAATGAATGATTGATTCTTGGTTATGCATGTTTTGAGGTTAGTTGTTGCACACAGGGACGAGTTTACTACAAAATCAGTTTGGACAGGAATTTTACAAAAGTGAAAGAGACTTTTGTCCGTCAAATACGAAATGACAAAACCCTCCTTTAGTTTATGCATAGGTATTACTATGTGGGAGATATGAAGTGATATTTGAAGCCTACATTAAAATAAAACAAATTTTGCAGTTATTTTAGTGTTTTAGTCATTTTAGTATGTTGCCTATTAGCACTCCAGGAAACTCTGCTAGGTTGCATCTCGGAGATGCCTAGTCTCATATAATCTTCAATATTGTTCTCTGAACTATTAGAATGAAATATGGTTTGGATCAAGCCAGATAGCCATTCCAACTCTGTTTTTATTCAAGAAATGCATGAACACCCTCAGATTTACAAGGCTTTAGACCACTAATTCTCAATAGTTTGTAGAATAGGTGAATATGGAGAATGTTGATCACACCAATAGATGCAAAAGACCATGTGATGGATGGGTGAAACCAGTAAAACGGTCTGCAAATCTATTTCCTAAGGCACAGATAGGATGACAACTCTCTGGCACTAAATAAATATAAACCTGCATAACACATTCAATGATACATAATAGACTTCAAGATAGTGGTGGGATGACAACCCCTCTAATGCTAAATATCAAGAGCACATGAGCAAATGCATAATAGACATAGCCTAGAATAGAGTAGAAATGGAAATTGAACATATAATAGTAAAAGATGCTTATATTGCTAGAATGAAGAAGAGAAACTTGAGTAGCAAAGTCTCAATAGACTCCAGAAGCGGAACCCTTGTTACATGTATTTTTCTACCTTTTATAGGCCCTTTACAATGCTCCCAAGCTCTCTAGAAGGCTCAAAGTCTACGAATGTGATCTATATATGCTTTCTTCTTCTGACAGAGGAATAACATATTCAGATATCTTGGACATCCTACTGTGATGCCTGGGAGCTCTCTCTTGCCAAAGATGCCCCATCATGTTTGTTAGGATGACTGCTGCGCTGGAAGGACTGTTAATGCTACATGATTTCGTTTGATTTGGGTTGTGGTGTGTAGTGGTCCTTCTCCTTCCTTTTTCGAGCTCTGTTTGCCAGCCATTGTCTTTTTGCCAAATCCTTCTTCTGGTGTGGGTTGCATCATGTTATGCCATCACCTTTCTACTTCCTTTTTCGGGCTCTATTTGTCGGCCATTGTCTTTCTGCTGAATCCTTCTTCTTGTATGTGACATGACTACAAGACTCCTCTAAGGATGTCTTACCGCCTGAACTTGCAATGGAGTGGCTATCGTGGCTATCAAATCCCTACACCGTTCCCTTTCAAAAGATAGCCACAATTTTTTTCTGTTGTTGTGGCTGTTCGGGTCATAATCAGAGAAAACATTGCAATACTGCTAAATCCCGCTCATCATTGTCCTATTCAGACTTCAAAAATTCCTTAAACATGACTAATTCCTTTATCAGGTCTGCGCTTCAGGTTGTTGTCGCATGTCGTACTGCCCCAAGGTTCCTTTGTATTTTGTTTATACAATGAAAATGCACCAAAAAAAATTGCAAAGGGCTTTAGCACGGACCTGAAATAATATGTAATAGAGTGTTATATAACCGTCGGGTCCGTTTATCGCATCGCAAATACTTATATTCCCTCTAGCCCTTAATGAAGCGCTGGTTGCCGATTTGCAATCCTTCAATGTGAAGTGGGTCGTTCGGTAGCGATCCTTTATTGCTGATCGTAAATCACAGTTGCACTTGGTCCACGTTTACCCTACCAACTTACCTCTGCTGATGTGATATTGTGATGCGATTTAATTGCAATCGTATATCGCTATATGTAAAGACCATGCCCCCTAGTCTTCCCAATCTACGATCCACTGATTAGATCTGGGCCATTCATCAGCCAGATTGAACGGTTGTCATGCATCCATTATTTAAGCCCGCGCTTATGGGTTTTCCATGGTTTTAGAGTATTTTAGGCCTCCCAATAGTGTATTGCCAACCTTCCAAGGGCTTTCTAGTTGTTACTATTTCGATCGGTGGATGACCTTTGAAAAAAATGAAGATTTCAAGAGCATGAATGGATCCCTAGGAATGTTTTTAAGCAGATTTGCAGACTTTGGGAGTGTTTTGAATCCATTTTGGATCCATTTGTCAGCGGAGCTAACACTGGCTCCTTCTGGGGATGAAAGCCTCCCCGTGAGGTTTCAAGAATCACAGATCAATGCCTTTCCTGTGAAAACAAAATTAAATCTTCTCCCTAGTGTTCCATTGGGCATGGAGTCTATTTTGCAAAAGAAAGAAAGAAAGAAAAATAAAAACTAGAAAAACATATTTACAATGACAGGGCTTTAAATCCTTAAACGAAAAAAGGTTTCAAAAATTGCCCATTTACTAGGCCATAAAAAATTACTTCTCCTCCCATGATTTTCAACATGAAGGTATTGTTCCCTTGGATTTGAGAAATGATAAAAGGCCCTATCCAGAAAGCATCAAACTTCCCATGCTTGCCTTTCTTTTCTTTTAGTGCATCCCACTTCAAAACCAAGTCTCCAACTTGAAAATTATCTGTTTTGTCTTTTTGTCAAAAGCTTCCTTGATCTTTTTCTAATGTGCTGCAGCCTTTTCAACCAGCTATTCTCTGATTTGACGTACCTCTACCAAATCAATGATCCTTTTTGCCATGTCTTATTCCTCATTCTATTCTTGTTACAGGAACTTTGCCACAGGGAGAGTCAACTGAATTGGGAACACAACCTCAGTGCCATATACCAACCTGAATGGAGAATTCCTTGTGGATTTCTTAATGGTCACTCTGTCGGCCCATAGTGCATATTTGAGCTTAGAATCACAATTCTTTTTGTTTTCTTCCAGCAGCTTTCTAGTTATCCTAATCAGGCTTTTGTTTGAAGATTCTGCTAAACCATTGCCTTGAGGATAATATGAGGTGGAATGAACTAGTTTAATGCCCATTGAATCACACATATCCACCAATTATTTTTCCCTGAAGGCTTCTGTATTATCTATGAATAATTTATGTGGACAACCAAATCTGGTAAAGATATGCTCTGTCAAAAACTTCATGACCACATTATGATCAACCTTTATAGTAGGGATTGCTTCAATCCACTTAGTCAAATAATCAGTGGCTACTAATATCCATCTATGTTGGCCACTGGAATGTGGATTGATTTCTCTAATGAAATCCAAGCCCCACTTTTGGAAAGGCCCTTTTGCATGTATTGGGTTTAAGGGCAGGGACTTCAACTGTTGTTTCCCTTCAAATCTTTGGCACCTGTCACAAGATTTGACAAATGAAAAGACATTAGAAAATAATATGGGCCAATAGTACCCAACTCTAAGGATCTTGTGGGCTGTAGTTTTACAATAATGGTGTCATCCACCCATGTTGGAATGGAATTGCTACATAACCTCCATTGATTGCTCTTTGTCCAGACATCTCAAAAGCATTTCAAATGGGTCCCTCTAGTAGAGCAGATTTTCATTAATATAATATTTTGCTACCCTGAGTTTAATCCTTTTGGCTTGACTTGTGCTTAAGCCTGGATGGATTTCTAGCTTCAGCAAGAAATTAACTACTTCAGAGTACCAATCATAAGAAGCTAGATTTTCTGTCACCGACTACTTTCTCTCCCGTTTAGCTGCTTCCTCTCCTTCTGTTTGACCCTTTTCTCCATCTATGCTTATGACATTTATGTCCAATGCTCTGCAATTTTCTTCAGCCAATAGTTTGGAAAGGCCCTGACCTCTGACAAGTTTTGTGGGCTTCAGTTCTATATTAAATTCAATCATCTTTGCAATCCATTTAGCCCTTCTTCTGTTAGCATCAGGTTGCGTTAAGACTTCTTTTATTTTAGCAGAGGGTACATATGCAATTATCTTGGAATGCAGAATGTAAACTCTGAAATCTTTCAAAGATTTGATAACAGCATATGCTTGTTTCTTAATGATATCATACCTCAGTTCAGCGTCCCTTAAGGTTTTGTGAAAAAATTCCATTGGATGCTTTGAGCCTTCTTCATCTACTTGCAATAAAATTGTTGCAAGGGTGTCATTAGAGGCAAAAGAAAATATATGGAACTCCTTGTTGTAATATAGACTACTTAAAGTGGGAATCTCCATAAAATGGTCTCAAAGAATTTTCTGGCTACCTCAGTCCATTTGATTTTCAATCCCTTCTTCAACATGGAGGTAATATGCTTCACTAATTCTGCAAAATATGGGATAAACCTCCTTACAAAATTTATCTTGCCCAGAAAGGACTTGATGTCCTTCTTTGATCTTGGGATAGATAAGGTTTGTATTGGTTTTACTCTTTCTGGGTCAATTCGGACACCTGCAGCAGAAACAATGTGTCCCAACAGCTTTCCTTCTTCTAAAGCAAACTGTGACTTTTTAGGATTGGTTGAAATCCCAAACCTTCTGAACTTCAGTAACACTTTCCTCAAATGTTGTAAATGGTCTTGATGACTGCTGGAGTATACTGTTATATCATCAAGGTAGATAAGGACAAATTTATCCTTCTCTCCCACAAATGCCATATCCATAGCTCTCTGAAAGATGGCTTTAGCATTCATCAACCCAAAAGGCATCTTGAAATACATAAAAGTGCTCCAAGGAGTAGTGAATGTAGTAATCTCTTGATCATTTTGATGTACAACAACCTGATTATACCCTGAAAATCCATCTAGGAAAGACATCACTTTGGCTCCTGAGACTTTGTGTAGCAAATTCTCCATCTTGGGTAGAGGATAATTGTTTTTCTTAGAGCATTTTTTTAAGTTTTGGAAATCAACACAAAGCTTGATTTCTCCACTCTTCTTCTTCACCACTACTAGCTTGGCTACCCACCTGGAATATCTGAGAGGGACTATGATTTTGGTAGCCAACAACTTTTTTATGTCCTTTTCAATCAGGGGGAGGAGCAGAGGGTTTATTGGTCTCAACTTCTGCTTGAAAGGTATGGTGCCTTTCTCTAAAAGGATTTTATGCTAGATCATCTTCTTTTCATATGTTTTCAGGTGACCATATTCCCAGGTAAAGACATCAGAAAATTGCTTCATTAAATTACAATATTCAACACTTTGGTCAGTAGACAAATGGGCAGACAGATTTATGTATCTTGGCTGACCTGGACTCCCTACATCATGCTTACAGGCTGTAGACCGATCTTCATTTTGGGCGGCTTTATTGGGCACATCATTCTAGTCAAACAGTCTTTTCAGAGGAATTTAACCCTTTGGAATATGATTGCTAGGAAGGTGGACAATGTTATCTTTGCCAATTTTATTTCTAAGCTGTGATTTGGGGGTTTCTTCCAAGGCTTCATTCTCTTGGTCAATTTTCATTTTATAAAATTCATGAATGACTAGTAGGAACCTATTCACTTCATCATCATCTTTGAAAACTTTCCAATGTTGGACATTATCAGGCAAGGATGGTCCGTATTTCATTTGGACTTCATAAACTAGTCTAGGAGGCATGGGAGGGATGAACATGCTAGCAGACATAGCAAGGGAATCAATAAGCTAATTTTTGGCTCTAAGGATGTATGAGATACAAAAACTAACAAAAGAATATTTGAGTCTCCATACCTCATCTCTGTATGCTTTCAGCCTTGGGTGCTTTTCTTGAAATGTTCTGTTTACTGGTCGAATGATGAGATCAGCATCTCCAAAAACCTTTATATTCTTTATTCCCCTGTATTTTGTTGCGTTAGGGCCTAATATCAGAGCCTCATACTCTACTATATTGTTGGTGACTTGGAAGGATAGCTTAAAAGATAGTTGTGTGCTTTCTTGTTTTGGAGATACCAACACCACCCCTGCTCCAGCAATCTCCCTGGAACATGCTCCATCAAGGAACATCTCCCAAACCTAACTTCCTTGCTCTTCCTCAGCCTGATTTGTTGGTTTGTTGATCTATGTTGAGGCCTTCTAAGATTCTTCTATTTGGAGTATACATGCTCCAAAATCAGTGTCCACTGCATAAATAGGATGACTGGACAAGTTCTTTTCATCACTGATAATGTATGCCAGTTGTGCTTCTCTATAGAGTCTCCTGCTTTCTCCTCCAAAACCTGGGATCGTGGCATAAGATAAGTCATTATGTAGCATCACATCTAGTCTCTTAATCCATCCTCTAGACAGCAGCATGCCAAACTTAGCAGGGACATCTGCTACCACAATGTCCATCACCATACTCTTCATGGGAAGCTGAGTTAGGGTAAAGGCTAAATATTTAATCAGTCCCAGAAATTTCACCTTTCTTGAATCAAAGGAGAATAGATCATGGTGTGGTTTGGTGATATCAAGGCCTAACTCTTCCATGATAACTTTTGGCATCATATTGTGGCTAGCCTCAGTGTCTAGTAGGAAATTGTGGACTATTTTATCATGAATGGTCAAGGAAACATAAAAAGATGGAGAATTATTATCGACAGGTTCAGCCATTGGGCTAAGCACAATTGCAGGCCTATCATCTTGCAAATTGACAGAGTCATTGGAGGTTTGTGTGGCTTTCAGTTTAAGAGCTTCAAGGATATGCTTTCTAAACACTTCACTCGTTACAGGTTCTAACAGAGGTACATATATTTTCAACTTTTGGACTTCTGATTCAAAACTGAAAGGGGAAGGGGACTTGTTAGGACCTCTTACCTCTTGAGCTGGAGCTTTGAGGATGAGCGGGGTGGCTGCTATCCTTTCTATCTAGCATTCTGCGGCTCTGTCTGGATAGCAAATTTTTGGGTAGGAATCTCCCTGGCATTGTTTGCTTGTGACCTCAGATTATATCTTTGCTGTTCACCAATTTGTAGAATAGTTTCCCTGTCCCACTCCAAACTGTTGTGGTCCTATAGCAACGATTCTTCATATGCAACCAATGTCAAAAATTTAGCACTGCCTTTATCTTCCATGCAATGAATTTCATCCTCATCTTCAAACTGCTCCTCCTCCACGACTAAATTCTGGAAAGGAGCCTTAACCTTTTGATCTTCATTTGTTTCTTTACCGCTCTGAATGATTTGCAATTGTTCATTTGCTCTTCTGAAAGGATTTGGATTTCTTGGAGAAAATGTTCCTGTGAGCCTTATCTTCCCAAAGTTCTACTCGACCTCTAGCTTAGATAATTTAGCAGCCAATGACTCGATCATCCTAGTCATTTTATCAAATTTGGGATCGGAATATGAGGCAAAGGAATAAGAAGCCTCACCTCTCTGCCTCCTCCTATCAGCACGACTTTTGAGTTTTTCTGCAGCCATAATATTAGATTCTACTTCTAGGGCTGCATCCTGCATGTCAGTGAGAGTAGTGCATCTTCTTTCTCTAAAAAACAAACAGAAATCAGAGTCAAAGGCACTGGCATAAGCAAGTTTGGCAAAGGTGGCGGTAGGCTTTACCTCAGCGGGTATCTTACTATACATACGATTGAATCTTTTATTAAAATTAGGTAGTGATTCCCCATTTTCCCTCTTCAGGCTTCCAAACTCAGTATGGTAGCATAGAAAGTCTTTTTTATCTCCCTAGTGTTTCAAAAATGCATCATTCAGGGCTTCAATATGGGCAATGGATTTAGGTGCTAGTTCTTTGAACCATTTTTTGGCCTCTCCATCGAGGCTCTATACAAAAATTCTCATCCACAGATCATTTTCACTAATATCCAGGTTATCAGGATAACTGTAAAAATATTCAAGGTGTTCTTCAGCTGTTACCCCCTCTGTACCATTGAACTTAGGCATGTATTTCTGGTACTGTCCTACAGGCATGACATTCAAAGGAATAGGCAAGACCAGGGGTCCATACCTAGCAACTACGATTCTTTCCATCTTTGTGGGTGCTTTCTGGCCCGCCATGACTAGGGTAGGTGGAAGGATACTGGTAGATTGAATAGTGGGGAACAATGAAATGGATGATAGAGACAAGGGAATACAATGGACTGTATGGGAGACTCTCTTTGGACTGAGATCCAAAGGGGAACTAAAAGATAAAGGAGCTTTATGAATCTTTGAAGGTGATTCTTCACTAGCAATACTAGGGTCTAATTCTTCAAACTGTGTATTCTCGACTATAACCTTCTCTTGGAGAGATACATAAGATTTCTTAGGCTTACCTAATCCTGATGCTCCTTTCTCTAATGTTTTCTTCGACTTGACAATCTTCTTAGGGTCAGGTATTGGTCCGACTAGTGATTTCTGAGGATTTTTTCGAGTATGCCTCACAAACTGAGTCAGGACTATGATGTGGAGTCGCCAAAGGTTGGTCTTCCTCCAGTAGAGTCACCAGATAGATGATTACAACCAGAAATGTGCCCAGACTTTGTCTATCATCAAAATCTGGAACTATTTTGTTCTCCGAGGGAAGCTGAGCTTCAATCTCCTCTCCCCAGCAATGGCGCCAATTATGATAGCACTCCAGGAAACTCTCCTAGGTTGTAGCTCGGAGATTCCTGGTAACATATAATCTTCAATATTGTTCTCTGAACTATTGGAATGAAATATGGTTTGGATCAAGCCAGATATCCATTTCAACTCTGTTTTTACTCAAGACATGCATGAACACCCTTAGCTTTACAACGCTTTAGACCACTAATGCTCAATAGTTTGTAGATTAGGTGAATATGGAGAATACTGACCACACCAGCAGATGCACAAGACCGTGTGATGGATGGCTGCAACTAATAAAAAGGTCTGCAAATATATTTCCTAAGGCATAGACAGGATGACAGCTCTCTGGCACTAGATAAATAAAAACTTGCATAACACATTCAACGATACACACTAGACTTCAACACAGAGGTGGGATGACAACCCCTCTAATGCTAAATATCAAGAGAACATGAAAAAATGCATAACATGCATAGCCTATAACAGAGTAGAAATGGAAATTGAACATATAATAGTAAAAGAAGCTTATATTGCTAGAATGAATATGAAAATCTTGAGTAGCAAAGTCTCAATAGTCTCCGGAAGTTGAACCCCTGTTACATGTAGTTTTCTACCTTTTATAGGCCCTTTACAATGCTCCCAAGCTCTCTAGAAGGATAACAGTCTTAAACTTGTCTGATCCATCCCTTAACTGTTTGATTCCCTTAATAGGCAGGCATGGCTCGGAGGTTTTCTTCTTTTCACAAAGGAATAATATATTCAGATATATTGGGCAGCCTGTTCTGATGCTTGGGAGCTCTCTTGTGCCAAAGATGCCCCGCCATGTTTGTTAGGATGACTACTATGCTGGCAAGACTATTAATGCTCCATGATTTCATTTGATTTGGGTTGCGGTTTGCAGTGGTCCTTCTCCTTCCATTTCCAGGCTCTATTTGCTAGCCACTGTCTTTCTATCGAATCCTTCTTCTGGTATGTAACATGACTGTAAGAATTGTCTAAGGATGGCTTGCCACCTGAACCTGCAATGGAGTGGCTATCATGCCTATGAAATCCTTGCACTGGTCCCTTTCAGAAGATAGCCACAAATATTTTTCTATTGTTGTGGCTGTTCGGGTCATAAACATCAAAAACGCTCTGATATTGCTAAATCCCTCCCATCACTGTCCTTTTCAGACTTCAAAAAGTCCTTAAACATGACTAATTCCTTTATCAGGTCTGTCCTTCAGGTTGCTGTCGCATGTTGCACTACCCCAATGTTCCTTTGTATTTTGTTTATAGAACGAAAATGCACCAAAAACCACTACAAACAGCTTTAGCGCAGACCTAAAATAATATGCAATAGAGTGTTATATAACCATTGGGTCCGGTTATCGCATCACAAATATGTATGTGCCTTCTAGCCCTTGGTGAAGCACTGTTGCGATATGTCGATTTGTGATCCCGCGATGCGAAGTGGGCCCCCTGATAGTGATCCTTCATCACTGATCGCACATCATAGTCACACTTGGTCCACGTTTACCCTGCCAACTTACCTCTGCCAATGCGTTCTGCTGATGTGATATTGCGATGCGATCTGATCGCAATTGTATATCGCTATATGTAAAGGCCCTACCTCCTGGTCTCCCTGATCTGTAATCCGCCAATTAGATCTGGGACATTGATTGGCTAGATCGAGCGGCTGTCGTGCATACATTGTTTAAGCCTGCGCCTATGGGTTTTTTCATGGTTTTAGAGTGCTTTAGGCCTCCCGATAATGTATTTCTAACATTCCAAGGGCTTTCCATATGACTATTTCAATCGGTGGATGACCTTTGACAAAAATGAAGATTTCAAAAGCATGACTGGATCCCTAGGCATCTTTTTAAGCAAATTTGTAGACTTTGGGAGTGTTCTGAATCCATTTTTGATCTCTTTGTCAGCGGAACTAACAGTGCAATCTTACAATATATGGAAAGTAATTTTGAGAAACTCAAAGAGGTTTTTGTTAGCCACAAGCCATATAACAAAAACCTCTTTCAGTTTATTCACAAGTGTCGTGAATTTGGGTATGCGACTAGATCTATATAGCTCGTTTTCATAGATTTAAATTTCTAATGGTTTTCTATTTTAGAGATGATTTTTTGGCACATATTTTGAGCAAATGGAAATGAATTTCCAAAATTTGAGAGATTTTTTTCTCCAAAATGACCTTATCTACAAAAATATTTTTCCATTTTATAACAGGTGCTATGGTTTAGGAGATACAAGTTCATCTTCAAGACCTATTTTCATAAATTTGGTCAAAGTTTAATGTAACTGATTCTATTTTGAAGAACATGGTTGAGCTCAATTCCTTTAATACAGGGATGAGAAAATGTATATATTTTATGAATTTCATAGTGTACAGATTCTATTTTGGTAGTGGAGAGGTTGTTTGGCATTATGTAAAATTTTCCTGAATATCATTTTAATAAAGCAGTTTTCTGCCCTTTGGACCAAGGATTCATCACGGTACTTAAATGTTCAGTATGTTTTTCATGTAAATCATTTACACATTATGTTTTTCTACTTTGTTTCAACATTATCTAAAAGATATGTTAGGAATTCATCTGTAATGATGCTCCTTTCATGATGATTTTGCTGTTAGTTGTAATGGTTGTCTTTACAGAATTCATCCTTTGTTAGATGTTCTCTTGAGCAACCTCGTTATTCTCTTTCATATAAATTTGTTGTTGTAGATCCATCCTTTCTTTGATGCCTACTGGACAGCAGACTTTCTCCCCTATACTTCTTACATTCACAACGTTTACCTGGCTAAACATGGCACTTACTTTGCCCCAAGTTTGCTGGCAGAAGTTGGCATTGACTCCATGTCCCCATTGTCCTTACTCTTGTTATTTCGACCCAAAAATTTTCAAACAAATTCCCATACTCCATAGCTAGCCTAAGATTTCATTTATTCCAACCACGTTGTGCTGGCAATAGAAATCCTTCTCTGGTCTGGCGGGTCTAGATGTTAGATCGAAGCTTGGTCTGTGCTTGCCTCAGAGTTGCCTTTTCTTAGCCTTAAGGTTCATTCTAAGTGCTAACATATTAGCATCGTTGACGGGGACGAGGTGACAGATCTTCTCTGGGAAAGATCATTCAAATTACAGATCTGGTTGTTGATGGTGGACAGGAGTCAGACACATATGAAGGTTGAAACATTCACCTGGTGACTCCAGCTCAATCTAGAGATTCCAGTGCTCACTGATCCATTCATGCACTAAAATAAGATGGTAGGGTATGTGGCAAACCCTGTGTTTTGTGAAGTTTTAAAATAAGTTAGAGATCAGTTAGTGGATATTGAAATTGATGAGTATTTTTCCTTATTGTGCTTCAATGTTTGAGATCTCCGAAGTTTCCTCCTTAAGCTAAAACTGGTTTCTTTGAGTTAGTTGTTGAAAAATTTGGGAAGGAGATTCAGTATTTAAATGATCAGATCCAATCATATGAATTCCAAGATCCCAAAAAGTTCTTGGAAACTCTCTTTCCTTCAAAACAAGAAAGAATAGAGCTACCCGCAGATGTTTGCATTGACAATTTTCAGTTGGAGGTCTGTGTTGAGGAGATAGGGCAGCAACAGAGTCTAGCTTCTTTGATACTATTTTCACATATATGGAGTATTTTTTTAGTTTGAATGATAAGCCAAATCGTCTTTCACATAGCCAAATTCAGTTTGTGCATTTACATTTGTGTCCTGGTTGAAGCACTTTCAAGCAACATCCTTGTCACAGTTACTTGATTGGTTGATCTGTCATTACAAAATTACTTGATCTATCACTTTTGCAGAAAAGTAGGTTAGATTTGTACATAAATAAGTTTCCTAAGGCAACATTTCAGTTTTCGATATTTGTTTCTGTACAGGTTGCAATATGTATATGTTTTTTTATTGGTATGAGTTGTTTTGGGTTTGCATTTGTTTGACCATATTGCACAATGGATGAGGCACTTGGTCAATAGTGTTCTTGACACCTCTAAGGAGCTCCCATCCCCAATAAGGCCAACGTTAGTTACAGTCTTCACAGCCTATCACCAGGGATCAACATGAGCTCTTACTAGGTTTGTTTTGTTAGATGCTTTTCACATGATATTTAGCACAAAACATGTAACAAGTCTGTCCATCAGAATAAGCTCAGAAAAATATTTCCAATGGTATATCACACTCCCATAACTAGTTTCTGGATCAGAAGATATGATTGAAATGAATGATCGATTCTTGGTTATGGATGTTTTGAGGTCAGTTGTTGCACACAGGGACAAGTTTACTACAAAATCAGTTTGGACATGAATTTTACAAAAGTGAAAGAGGATTTTGTCCACCACATAACAAATAACAAAACCCTCTTTCATTTATGCACAGGTATTACTATGTGGGAGATATGTAGTGATATTTGAAGCCTACATTAAAACAAAACAAATTTTGTAGTTATTTTACTATTTTAGTCATTTTAGTACAGCCCCGTTTTACAATAGATGGAAAGTAATTTTGAGAAACCCAAAGAGGTTTTTATTAACCACGAGCCATATAACAAAAACATCTTTAATTTTATTCATAGGTGTCTAAATTTGGATATGTGACTAGATCTATATAGCTCATTTTCATAGATTTAATTTTTTAATGATTTTCAGTTTTAGAGATAATTTTGTGGCATAGATTGTGAGCAACTAGAAATAAATTTCAAAAATTTGAGAGAGTTTTTTCTCCACAATGAACGTATCTACAAAAACCTCTTTTATTTTTGTAACACGTGCTATGGTTTAGGAGATACGAGTTCATCTTCAACACCTATTTTCAGAAATTCGGTCTAAGTTTAATGTAACTAATTATATTTTGAAGAAGATGGTTGAGCACAATTCCCTTAATACAGGGATGCAAAAATGTATATATTTTATTAATTTCATAGTTTATAGGTTCGATTTTGGTAGCAGAGAGGTTGTTTTGCATTATGTAAAATTTTCTTGAATATCATTTTAATAAAGCAGTTTTCTGCCCTTTGGACCTGGGATTCATCACAGTGCTTAAATGTTCAGTATGTTTTTCATGTAAATCATTTACACATTATTTTTTTCTATTTTTTTTCATCATTATCTAAGATATATGTTAGGAATTCATATATAATGATGCTCCTTTCATCATGATTTAGTTATTAGTTGTAATGGTTTTCTTTGCAGAATTCATCCTTTGCTAGATGCTCTGTTGTGCAACCTTGTTATTCTCTTTCATCTAAATTTGTTGCTATAGATCCATCCTTTGTTTGATGCATGTAGGAAAGTAGGCTTTCTCCCTATACTTCTTACATTCACAATCTTTACATGGCTGAATATGGAACTTACTTTTCCCTAAGTTTGCTCGCAGAAACTGGCATCGATTGCATAGCCCAATTGTCCTTTCTCTTGTTGTATCGACCCATAACTTTTCAAATAAATTCCCATACTACATAGCTAGCCTAAGTTTTCATTTATTTCAGCCATGTTGTGTTGGAAAAGAGAGAGCTCTCTCTAGTCTGGCAGGGCTAGATGTCAGATCGAAGCTTGGTTTGTGGTTACCTCAGAGTTGCCTTTTCTCAGTCTTAAGGTTCATTCTGAGTGCTAATAGCTTGTACAGAGATCCAGTACGAACTCCTTGCATCAATACCAGTGCTCCTCAAACCATCTTGTAGATATTCTTCTCAAACACTATTTTTACACCTGCATCATCCAACTTGGTTATAGAAATTAGATTTCTAGCTAATGAAAGAATATGCAGAACACCCGGAAGTGTTCTAACACTTCCACCTTACAACTTCAACTTTACTTTTCTATGACCAATGATTATAGCCTTCCTATCATCCCCTAAAAGGACATCACCACCATCGTATTTCTCATACTCACAGAACCACTCTCTATAGCGATTGAAGTGAAATGATGCACCTGAGTCAATCAACCATGCCTCATGATCTACATGTGTACTTGAAGAATACAAGTACACATACCCACCTTCATATGAGGTGTTTTTCACTTGTACAGAAGGAGAGTATCATCATATCTCTTTCCTTTATTAGGAGCCTTAGATTTACAGACCCTTTTGTAGTGCCCTTCCTTTCTGCATTTCCAGCACACCACCTTTATAGGTTTTCCTGGAGATTTAGATCCCCCTCTAGATTTAGATCTCCCACGCAATGAATTATTTTTGTTTTTGTTCTAAGACCATCCTCGCACAGAGAAGGCATCACCATCCTGGCTCTCCATATCTTTCTGTCTCATCTCCTCCATCACCAAGGATGAGACTATTTCATCAAATTGCAAGGAAGTTGCATTGCTACCTATTGCAATAACCAGACTATCCCATGAATCTGGTAGAGAAAACAACAAATTGATGCACTTATCTTCATCTGAAATTTTAATATCACCAGATCCTAACTGACTTACCACAGTATTAAATGCATTCAAATGCTCTGACACCAAGGCTCCATCTTTCATCCTCAAGTTATATAGCTTTTTCCACAGGAACAATTTATTCACCAGAGACTTAGATTGGTACAAAGTCCCTAACTTGTCCCACAAAGCCTTCGCCGTAGCTTCCCCTGATACTTTCAGCAATACTGAATCTGAGACACACAATTGTATTGTGCTCTTTGCCTTCTGATCCAACTTCTTCCATTCTTCATCAGACACTCTCGTTGGTTTACTACCCAGATCTACCACGATCCACTGATCTTTATCCACCAATAGATCCTCCATCTTGAGTTTCCACAACTCAAAACTCTAGCCATTAAATTTGTCGATCTCTATCTTTCCACTGCTCGCCATATTCTTTCACCACTAGAATCGATCTCGCAGGTCTCCCGCTGCAGGTTCTACCACAAGCCCAAGCGAAATACCTCAGCAACAAAGGCATCCCCTTGAAGCCAAAACAACTCTGATACCAAATCTAGGTTTTAAAATTGTACAGAAATTACCTACATATGAATTCTAAAACACAGAAAATAAACAATGCCAGAGCATAACACATATACACAGAGATTTTCCCCTGGATCCCAAAACCAGGACTACCATCTTGATTTTTCATTATGTTCCTTTCAATGTTATGATACATATTTATACATGCCGAATCATCCAATACCATGAATCGAAAACCATCACGTCCAAAACCATGGATCGAAAACCATCACATCCAAAAACATGTGCAAAAATAATGTACAAAACCATAGGTGGGTCCACGCAACCTAACATAGGTTCCAAAACCAAAATTTTCTGGGGCGCTGCCTCGGACCCCATAGAGTGGGGTTACCTGCACCCCTCAAACCCCTTGTGACCCCCTTGCTACACAATCGACAGAACAAAGGTGGGGCTCCACCCCCCCATATAACCCCCCAGTTGTCTACGTGGGCTAATCGTGGAAAGAATATAACACAACCCAACAATATAATACCTATCACCCTCAATCAAATGGGTAAGTCGAAGTGACAAACAAAGAATTGGAGAGAATTCTTACCAAGGTTTTTAGGAAAAACATAAAATATTGGGAAAATAGACTTGTGGAAGCCACTTGGGCCTACAACATCACTTGGAAGACCACCACTAGATTCACTCCATTGGAGCTGGTCTATGGGAATAAGGACTTGCTGTTTATTGAATTTCATTAAAACACCTTGAGAATGTCAGTTAGACTTGGATCTCACTACATTAAGACAAGAATTTTTTCTCTAACTCGATGGTCTAGACGAATTTAGAATTGAATCTCTCATGCACATTGAGGTAATCTAGCTACAAAGGAATGTTTGCCATGATAAGCACATCATAGAAAGGATTTTTCAAGAAGGATATGGAACCTGTTGTATGTTTCTAGATTCAAGGATTTCAAGGGGAAATTAATGAAAATATAGTTGGGTTCATGTCTAGTAGAGAAGTGTCATGAGAATGATTTTGTCCAAATCATAACAATTAACAAGGAAATGATTCCCTTACTTGTCAATGGTCATAGGTTGAAGTTGTACAAGAAACCTTTGTCCAAGCAAGAGTTTTTTAGTTTAGTCTATAAAGAATTAAATGTTATTGGGAGGCCAAGAGCCCTCATTCCACCAAATGTGTACAAAAATAAGAATAATAATAAGAGGGCCTAGCTGAAAACCTCCATGAGGCATCTAAGGCCAACTCTTGAGTTGAAAACCTCTGAGGTAGCTCCGGAGCAAAAAAGAGAAGAAAATAAAAAGTAAAAGATGAAAATATCCCCATGTGAAAACCTCCTTCGAAGCACCTAAGGAATGCATGTAAGTTGAAAACCTCTATAGGGGAAACCTTCTTGTCTAAAAAGCATAGTGAAGGAGTTCTTACACTGCTTTTTCTAACATATTTTCTTTACAGAACTCCAAATAATTGATGGAACCATGGATACAAGGTATCATCTATGAGTTTATTCCTCCATTTTTCTGGCCACACATTTAATTTATGCACTCCCCACTCATATACCTACCTCTCTCCATCATCCAACCAACACAATAATCAAATTATGCCTCCTTGTTCTAATGCTACAGGAGGAGCTCGAAATTCTACACGAGGGAGATCAGATGGGAAAAATAGACCATAGGGTCATACTTTCTTTAGGTAATGTTGACAGAGGTCCACCATTGTTAATTTCATTACCTATCCACTTCATCTAGTCAAATTTAGTTCAAATTTACTCTCTGTCATGCATCTAAAAAACATAGAAAACCTTTGTCTTCCATCCTTCCACCACCTACACCACTTCCTCATTATATTAATCCAATCCTCATACATTTCATGACTTACCCTCAATATGAAATGAAAAATGAGGTCTTGAAAAACGATATTAAATGACTACTACAGGAAGGAGACTCCTCTTGTAGCAACCTGTATAGTCAAAACATAACTCCTTAAAATTCGTTTTTACCACCCATAGAGAGCATCATGGAGCCGTTTTTGAAGTAGAGTAATAGGAACATCATATTTATGAAGAAGTTCATCCACTCCACTAGCAACAAATTAGATAGAGGAAAGGGACCTACACACAAAAAAAAATATTAGTTAAAATACCGTCAAGTTATGAAGACCTTAACAGAAGCAAGCAAAGAAAATCAACACCCTTAAGATCACAATGTTATGAGATCCAACTCTAGCATGCAAGCAGATCCAATTTGATCCACAGGTAGGCTCAGGTACAACAACCTCACCTCTTCCCTATGCATATAATGCTAAGATATTTTAATAATAAAGAAAGGAATTTCAATGTGCTCGAGGTGGTCAGTGAACTTGCCCACACTTGACTAGTAAACTCAAGTTCATTAAGCCACACATGAAACATGGAAACGTAAACTCAAGTGAGGTGGTGATTATGAGGAATGAGGTGATGATAGTGAGGAGCAGAGTATTGATTTCAAGGAGTGGGGACAATGGTTCAAACAAGGAAGTTCATGTATGAGCCATGTCACCGAAGCATTTTTATCCTTTACCACGAAAGGGAATATTAAGTACTACTCTCAACTCCATTTACACCATCACTCATTTCTATAAAAAGTAGTTAGAGGAAGGATGAGCTAGTTCTATCAAAGTTCCCAGGGTTCCACTAAGATGCTTCCAACTATGGTTGTAGGTGCTACATAAGAAGTTACAGGAGGAGCTACAGGAGGGTCTGAACTGCTACTAGAGGGATGAATAGAAGCTACAGGAAGGAATTCAAGTGTGAAGGAGAGCCAAAGTGACCCTGAGTTGTCCTCAAACCCTTGTGCACTTGAAAAAGCTATTTTGAAAAGGAGTGGGTGGATTTCTCCATCCTTTTCCATATAATAGAAAATTGAGCAATAGGTCCTTTTGGAAATTATTGTGTAAAGGAGAGATAGGGACATAAAATATTTTTCTTCAATATAAATTCTGTCATCCTTCTCCCTCATTAATAAAAAGGAAGTTTAATATTTTTTCTACCACCGAAATTGCTTTAAGGAAACATTGAAATTCACACCCAAGTAACACCAAGAAGGATCAGTAAAAGGAATGGGGGGAGGATTCAATAAAAGAGAACCCACAAACACAAAGAGAATTCACCAACACCCTATTGTAGTAAATATTTTTCCAAGACATCAAGGGATGGGTTTCTTTAAACAAATGAAAGGGTATGATGATGAAATCACTCAATAATTTTCCATGGCACCACATTCTCTAGGAGAATATAATTCCACTACTATTGTTAGAGAATTGGCCATCTCTTAAAGTCTTCAAACCATAAGTAGAGTGATCGCCTTACCCTTAAGGATTCTATTAAACAAAGAGGGAAAAATAGTAAGTGTTACAACCATGAAGAACTCTTTTATTTAGAGAGAAGAACCTATGGAGTATAGGAATGGAGTAAGAAGAGAAATCCTACCTTACCCCTAGGATGAAGTGGCCTACCACATTCTTGAATACTTATCCTGTGAAGGAAGGATGAGCATTGTATATGCCTATCATTTTAGGCTACTCCATGCAATGAGATTCAAAGAAAAACTACCAATACAACATAGACTAAGTGTTCCCCATTTCCTCATGCAATCAATCATTGACATGATCTAGAAGGTGAGGGAAGGGAAACATCAACACACTTCCCACCATGGCCTCATTAAGTTAATTGTGGTGGATGATTTAAGCCACTTAAGGAACCTTGTGGTATGGACTGATTTTGTAGACATGGATAGGGAGGTCTTCATTGAAACCCAATCCATCACACCTGGATAAATACGAACCTTTATCACTAGACGTATAGGAGGAAAAATAGAGGAAGAAGAGGCAAGAAAAATAGAGGAAGAAGAGGTATGAAACATAGATGAAGAAGAGGCAAGAAAAATAGAGGAAGAGGAAGTGGATATCAAGGAATAAGAAGCAGATAATTAAGTAGCAGAGAGAGAGAACCATAAGGAGACCTCAAAGCCTCACAAGATAGAGAGATAAGGACATCAAACCAGTCTCTCTCTAGGACATGTTGAGCAAGAAGTGGCTGCAACATTGACCACCTTGAGAACACCTTCCAAGACCCAAAGGAGGTAGCCACGGTAAGATCCCCTATATCTTGAGACAAGGAAGAGCACCACGATAATGAAAGGTAAGCTGCAATCTCCTACAATGGTGCCTATCACCATAGAGGAGTGAATGAGAAAAAAGGAAGAAGTAGGACCTAATGAAGGGAATATTGAGGAGGTTACCTCTCCTAAGGCCAAAACAAAGGCACTTGCTATACTTGTGGAAATCCCACCACTATGGCAGTCACCTTCAAGAGATTGAAGACACAAAATACCATTAGACAATCAAAAAAAGAGGAGCCACAAGAGGAAAGAAGGTAGCTATAGGAGAAATAGGGGTTGCTACAGGAGAAACAAGGGATGCTATGGGAGCATAAAGAGGAGTTATAGGAAGGAGAAACCATCTCAATAAAGGATGGAAAATGCCTCAAATAGCTACAAGACCCTAAGCCATATTCTAGTCTAGAATCCTACTACAAATCTGTTGAGAGAGGTAGGATATATCCTACAAATTTTCCATCCCACTCTTCATTGAATTAGAAAAGGAATGAAAAAGGAAACATAGATGGATGCTAATTTCCAAATCTGAAAATGTATAATATGTGCGCCTAATGGAGGAAAATGTCAATTAAATGGGTAAGGAATTAAGTGACCTTAAACTAATGGATTCAACAATGAGGGAGAAGCTATAGGCAGTGAACACAAGACTAAATGAACAACTGAAAAAAAAAGGGAAAGACAACTTGCTACTATAGCAAGTATCTTTATGGAATCCATACAATGCAGGAAGCCATCTAAATCCTATGCTCATTTCCTCAAGGAGCAGTGGTTGTAAATCCAAATAAGGGCACTAGCACAATATGGCTCTTTTTTTTTCCAAAGCTAAAAGAAATTTATTGAGTTTTGAAAAAAGGTAAAGTATGGAGGAGGTAAAGTTTTCAATTTTCGGGACCCCATTCAAGATTGGGAGACACACAACTCATGGAATTATCATCTTAGTTAAAACATGAGGAGACAAGGATTCAAGAGGTAATGAAGGTGATAGAAAAGGAAATAAAGAACCCTTATACATGAGAGTAGAATTGGTAAGCCCTAAAATTGTTATTAGCAATCACAACCTCATCTCCTTTGATTATGATTTAGCACCTAAGTACATAATAACCAAAGAGAAATCCATTCTACATTTTGAGGACACTTTTAAGATGTTAGGAATAGAGAGTTTTCAAGCTTGTCAGAGAAGGTGGCATGCGTTACCATATAGTCCACAATTCAAAGAGTATCACTTTCCCGAAAGACTAAGGAATGCCTTAGAAAAAACCGCATTGTAAAAAATAATCATGCAAAGAATAAATATCAAATGGATAGGACTCAAACTCAGTCAATTATTTTGGTTGGGCTTATAAGAAGGAATAAACCAACCAGAAGAAAAAAAGGTATCGACATAGATTTAGACAAATGTTGGCTTTTGTCCGTCGGAAGGTACACCATTTGAGGGACCTTGGGATGTCAATGAGCCCACAAGGGCCATGAATGAGCTTCATATGGATGACTGAGTTTCCTAGAGTATGAAAAACACCATTAATAGGGGGATGATGATGGGTCCCATTAATAAGTATATTTTGAAGTTCGTTGTGTTATCCTTCAACCCTTAAAACTATCATTTTCTCAAATTATTTCATATTTTGAGTCATAATATACTTCGTAAGAATAATAAATGGTATTTTTCATATTGTGACACCTAATGTGATTAAATTTCAGGAAAAAGAGGCATTTTTAGGAATTTACTATGTAGGGGCTTGATCGAGACAACCAAGAGAGAATCTAGGAGGCTTTTCCACCTCCTTAACTCTCTAACTTGGCTTAGGATCAAAAGATCCTCACCCATGGATTGAATTAATTAGCAATTGAGGGAATCCAATAACACGTGAAGGTCAAGGAGAACAAGATCCACAATTCTCGAGATCTTGGAGGGATTCACTGCTATTTTCAAGGGAGATTCTATCAACTAGCCTTTTGTATAAATAAACTAGCTAAAAGTTTCATTAGGATTCAATTTTTTATTCAGCTAAAAGTAGCTACTGAGCCTAGTTCTTGAAATTTTTATTCTTAACTTTCATGTGATGTATGAGTCTAATATTTTCTACGAATGAGAATTTTTCCATTGATCTAAATCTGAGATAGTTTTTAGAGGACTGAAACCCTTAGGTTTCGGCCTAACCTAGGAGATTTATTCCCTCTTTTGTATTTCTTTCTTGTTCTTATTTCAAAGAATTTAATGTATTTCTCTTGTTTGAGTAGATGTTAAGCTATGAAAACTTCTTATTACAAGCTTTGTTATCACCTCTCATGTGGGAGGAATGATTGGAAAGATTTACAATCTCATTCCAAAAAAAAATGCTTATGATTTCTTCGAAATAGATAGATGTTAGTTGTAATCCTTTTTCTTTTTTATTCACTACAACTTAGGAGTTAGTTTAGTGATCAGAGTAGTGTCATTGAAAAGAATATATTTAAGTCAAATTCAACTCATATTTTCTATGATAATTTATCTCATTGTGTTATTGGTCATTTGTTGCATGTATTTGGCTAGCTGCGGGTTTGTGTTGATCTACATGGGTGGGCACATATTTCCATATAAAATTGAACCTTTCCATGTTCTTCCTTTTCACCTCACACTACTTCCAAACTTTGTTTCCGTATTCATCCTATTAAGGAAAATAGAGGACATCGTGGGCATCAACCTTGGTGCAAGATAAACCTACGCAAGGTCCTACGCTTGGCTAGGGGGCCCCCCCAACCTTCCTTCACTTTATCCTACCTTCATACATATTCTCCTATCCTCAAGACAAGATTTCCACCATCAAAAGGCTCTCATAACCCCTCTTGTAGCAAAACATGGCCTCTTGTAGCAATACAAGACCTCTTGTAGAAGCTCATGTAGTAACATTGTAGCAATGTTATTTTCAACCAATTTTTATCCCCCCTTTGATCCTAGCCTATTTAAGTTGAATAATGGCCCGAAATTATGATTTTAATATTAAGGAAGGTTCTTAGACAACTCAAACATCCTCCTTTCCTCACTGCAAAACATAGTTAGAATTAGTATTTTTCTTATAAGCATGTTGAAAGTTAGTGATGGGCCTCCAAATTAGACATAAATTAAGGCCCATCTGATCCTCCTTCAACACACTAAACCTCTCTTTTTGCATTAGATGTCTTATTTTGAATTTTAATATGTTCATTAGGAAGGTTTATGGATAATTACGTATTTGTGCCTAATATTATTTATTTTTGAAGAATATTATGAGAATATTGGGCAGATTAAGAATATTTCAAGGATGAGATAACCTAGGGACTTTCTCCCTACAATAGGAGGATAAATATTGCATAATAAATCAACATGATATTATGAAATTATTTCACAAAATCTAAGGTCCGATGATTGAGAAAATCTAGTAGCGTTTCCACTATCATTTAATGTAGATTTCTAGTCTCGGGAACTAGATCCACTATTTGAGGGATTTTGGAGGGAAAAGCTTCCTCCTTTCAAGGAGAATGATTCCACATAATTTTATATAAGTATGTTGACGGTTCTAGACACACCAACATTCAAGGGACAACCCTAGTATGAAGTCCCAACTAGACCTCACATTGTTCGGTGTGGGAGTCCCATTCGGTATGATGGCCCGGTTGCCATTGTCTTAAGGATTTGCCGCAAATATTGCTTGTTAGCATGGGAGAGTAGTTTGAATTGCCTTTGAGAAGTGAGGTTCACGTGCTGGGTGAGTGTAATTGTACTTGTGTCAATGATTCTTTCACTGTGAGGGGAAGAGAGTGAAGGTGAGTTCCATGTTGAAAGGGATCAGCCCCAACTCGACTAGGAACACACAACACAAAAGGACATGCACAACTTCCGGTGGAGTAGTCCACTCGGATGCAGCTGTCACAACATACAAGGTAAGATAACATTTTCAAAACTCATGGATCAGTCTGGGATGAGTGTGACAACTGTTACAACAAGGTTCATGTAAAATGTTTGTTTGAGATCGCGTAGAGCATTCAACACAGACGGGACAACATTAACAACATATACAACACATTCCCATTAATGGATGATGCATTACAAAAAATTAATCAATTTATATGTAAAACACATGGTTAAATCAACACGCATTACAAGTGTTAAAGATCAATCTTACAACAAATACAATACGTGTATGAAAACGTGTTGGCCTGTTAATGGACTTATAAATTAAGCGAAAGTCCTAAGACACATTGTTACACCATGCATCACTAACCCCATCAATGGGGTGTTGGAGCCACTATTTAATCCTCAAAGAAAATACTTTATACTCTCTTGGCTATGTGGGAGGAGATGAGGTGAAAAGTCCCTTCATGTAAAAATGATGGGGGTATTTATAGCTAAGGGTGAAACTGACCCTTGTGGCTATTCGACTGCCCTCATGACCATTCGACTTCCACCAACTTCTAGCTTACATGACTCTATGTTCAACACGTGGGTCTCTTGGACTTCTACGCTACATCACACTGATTGACAATAAGCCCATAGTGGAGATGTGGGCAAGATCGCTCATGACTTGACAAGACAATGTTGGTACATTCATGCTGTTGTTGGAGTGCATGTCGAGCTACAGCATTGTTGAGTGATGGATGTCTTCATGGTGTATCAGAGCTTCACCTTCGTATGGTGAAGTGCACATAGTCTTTGATGGTCCTTGGTTCACTTGATGAAGCTCTAGCATGTTGTTCCTTGCTTTCACGTTGGAGGACTTGACAGGTTCACTTGTTCATGAAGGCGCATGTTCGTTGCTTTTGTCTGCTTCACATGCTTCATTTGCTTTTTTGATTCACATGATTCATTTGTTCATCCATTGGTGAACCTGTCCATCTGCATGTACTCCCTTCGTTCATCACGTTCATTGTCTTGACATGTTTGTCAGTGTACTTGTACCTACAGTCACTCATGACGAGATGACATCAAATCCACAACCTCCTAGGCTACCATGACACATGATCATTTGGATGCGGGTGATTGGGAGAGGAGTAGGGTTGTGATTTGAGATGGTGGCTTAGGGCAACTGCTGGTGAAAACTATGCAAGAATCACTAAAGGATGGAGAGGGACAATCTGAGTTGATAGTGATTGTCTGCAAGGTCTGCCTCAATTGGGAGGAA
This sequence comes from Pinus taeda, assembly GCA_000404065.3. Taxonomy (NCBI): domain Eukaryota; kingdom Viridiplantae; phylum Streptophyta; class Pinopsida; order Pinales; family Pinaceae; genus Pinus; species Pinus taeda. The sequence goes on along the minus strand of APFE030194679.1, from coordinate 11,391 downwards.
AAATTATGGAAATTTTGGGAGGGATAGTCCAGGCTACAAGAGGGTAGGGTAGGCATGCTTTGTATATTTTCCAAAATAAACAGTGAATAGGGGCTGGATAGCCAAATCTGCATAACTTTCAAGAGGAATGAGTCGAGCTTGAAGTTTTTCTAGGGCACTGCCCAGGAGATTGGCAGCTAGAACTACACAACTCCTAGAGGGAACTTTTAGTTGGTTTTTGGGGTCACTAGCAAACCATAACAGTGTGATTCCAAAATGGAACTACCAGTTGGTTTTTGGGGTCATTGGTAGCTAGAACTACACAATTCTCAGAGGGAATTTCTAGTTGGCTGCTCAATCAATCGCAACAAAAATTGCACAATTCCTAGAGGGAACGGGCATTTTGTTGCTGGCTAGGAGGAATGCATTAAGTCTGGGAGGCTGACCTACCGATCATCTCTGCATAATTTCTAAGCTGATTTGACTGATGGGTAGTGGGAGACCTGCACATGACCACTTCGCAATTTTTGAGATGAATATCCAGTCCACTGTCCGGGTGACCAACATGAGTGTTGTTTGAGTTGCTTATGGGTAGCGCAGCTTGAAATAACCAGCTTGGTGCTTCTATGTTGTTCTGGATGACAATCGATCAAGTTGAAAGTAGGGTGATGATCTGATTGTTAGTGCGGAGTTTGGTTGCCAGTACTTCAGCAAAAATGACTAAGTGTGTGAACAGTAGAAAGATGCATAGGTGATCATACGAACACACACTCCTGTGACTTGACAACGAACCAACCAAACCATCCAACACACATATTCAACATGACTGACTGACTGTGCAAGCATTGAGTTGGACAGTCATGATTGATCGTTCATGATCGATAGGACTCTTGTGCGACAATGAATGTGACTTCATGTGTGAGTGTGACAGATGCTTTCATGGCGAAAACAACAAAGAATACGAAGCAGAGGCTTTGAGCATAACCAAAACACAGTTGCAAGCATGACTTAGACATCAACATGCATAGACTTGAGTGAAATAAACAAGCAAGGTGAATGTAAAGACTCACACAAGCTCACGGAGTGAACCCGAGTGTGTGTGGTCATCAAGTTTGTACAAAACCTAGGTTTATAATTAAAGTTGGTAGCTTTGGGAGTTGCAACATTCTTGTTACAATACTGAGGTGCATCAGTTAAATTAATTATTTTCAATAAAATTTAAATTAGATCAGTGATACATGCAATTAGGTTAATGATTTGATTAAATGTGCAAAATAGAGTGTCTTTATTTCTACAAGTAGACTATCCCTTTCTCTTTCACTCAATGTCAATTAGCATCTACATTTGAATGAATGGAATTTTGAATTTCATAGTTAGAATCATGTTCAATTATGCTTTCATAATAATTTTTCACTATATTTTGTTGGAGGAATGGTATTTGAACACCTTGATCTTATTTCATCACTGAAGGTGAGTTGAGTATAACCTAACATAATTTGCATATAACACTATCACCTCTAAGTTTTTATGAACCCTGGATTAATAATTTGAGTTTGGGAACCCTTGGGTGCTATATCACTCTTGGTGAAATACCAGGGCTCACTAAGAGGGGTGTTTCATAATCCCTTTCTTGCTGAGAAGGAGTGTTGAAAAATGCAGCAAGAAATTCTCAATTTGATTTTACCTTGGTCAAAATGATAAATTTGAATTTCCACTTCAGCAGACAACTGGGATGAAATTAATTGAGGTGACATGGCTACTGTCACTTAGTTATCTTAATAAATTCAACTTAGAGTACTTATAGTTCATTAAGCATGTATGATTTCTAATTTGTAGCAATCAAGGTCAGTTATTTCAAGTTTTTTTTCATTTAAACTACTTCTAACTATTATAAGAACTAGTGGAAGGTAATTTGTGTAGTGGGACTTTAGTATAACTAAGTGATTATCAAGTAAATTAATCAATCAACCCAAAATAGATAATGCATGTAGAGAGTTTGAGCTCCCCACTTTTGGTTGATATTCTAAAGCATTAGAACATCAATTATAGACTACTCTTGAGTTTATAGGTGTTGCATGCAATCAAATGATTAACCTTAGGAATTGCACAATTATTTTGGAGGAATTTCCTAAATAATAAGGGTCTAATTTCTCAGGAATTGTACAAGGAAATAGGGGCTCAAGCAGAGGAAAGAATTGCTTAAGTCCATGTCATATCTTCTTACTGAGCATAGAAATAGGTTATTAACTTGTAGGTTCAGCTCAAATTGAGCTAGCAATTGTAATACATCTCCATTCATCATATTAGTGGAAGCATGGATAGGGGTCTTGAGCAAGCTTATTTCCCTTGGAAAAATATTGTGTGCATGTGTGTTATTTATCATTACATGTTTTTCATTGATGTTCTAAATTGTGAATTGAATTTTGCAAAGAAATAGAGTAGGTTTATGTCTTACAGTTTTGATTAAAATTTAATTAGCAGTTGAAAATATACATCATCATTTCTACATCGTATCGGAGCAAGATTCACATTAGAATATGAATCTTGAAGTTGTTTCTCAATAGGATCAATTTTGTAGTTTGATGTTGTAGGATCTCTTCACAATTCTGAATATGACCTTCAACAGGCCTCGACTAGAGTATGCCTTAGAAGGATTCTCTAATTTCATCGCATAGAAGGATCACATGGAGGAGGTGTTGCATGAATATCGATTGCTATAATATGTCAAGACAAACATTGAAAAACCACAAGCATATGATGCCTATAACTTTGCTCAATGTAAGAAATATGTAGCCAAGGTGAGGAGACTAATCTTGGAGGGAGTGTGAGATTACATTATCTCAAATATACATGGGAAAGAAACTCCTTTTACAACATGTAAAGCACTGACAAAATTGTTCGAGAATAATAGTGACCATAGGAAACTCGCACTTGAGGATAAACTTAAAAATATCAAGAGGCAGAATAATTGCACCATTCCACAATGTCTAAGCATATTCACACAAGTTCGTGATGAACTTGGTGGGGTTTGTGTAAATGTTGCAGAATATGAGTTGGTAAGCCTATCCCTTCTAGGCCTTCCCAAGAGCTACCATAGGTAAAATGATTCAGTGAACGAGAGGGAGAAAATACCGAATTGGTAATGCTTATGGTTTGATTTACTATAGGAGAAAATAAGGAATAATAGCAGAGATGGGACTTCATCGAAGGGAAATGGTAAAGAAAATTTTTCATTGGTTGGAAATGGAAAAATGGGAAAAGGGAAGAAATATAAAACCAACCATAATCTAGCCAAAGGGGAAAGAAGAAATCTTTGTCCAAAATTAAATGCTTCAATTTTCTTGAGTTTAAACACTATTCCATGAAGTGTCCACACAAAAATTCGAGCAATATGACCTCAAGAGGAGTGGTAGGTAAAATTTTGGCTTCATGGTTTGAGCCTGACTTCACCCTTTTCACATACATGGCAAGCACAATGATGGGGATTGTGTGGTACTTGGACTCAGGTGCATTGTTCCATGTGACAAAGTGTAAAGATGTTTTTAGTGACCTAGAGAAGAGGGATATCTAGATTCACATTGAGTTGGAGGATTATAGAAGGTATAATGCAACTGGGATTGGTACAATTTCCTTTCAGAGGGAGCTGAGATCCCCTCTTAGAATCAAGGATGTCATGTTTGTTCTAGGCTAAAAGAAAAATCTTATTTTTGTTGTAGTTTTGGAAGGTCGTGGTTATGATGCGAGCTTTAGCAAAGGAAAATAATTCCCCAAACACATAGCCATGGGATAGGTGAATTTGATTGGGGTTCCTGTGAAGAACATGTATAATTAAGGTAGAGATAATGAGAAGCCGCATTATTAGTGAACTTTGGCACATAAGACATGGCCATCTGCACCATGATGTCTTGAATATTATGCAGCAAATAAACATTGGCCTCCCTAAAGGATACCTTAAGAAATGTAAAGGATGCACCTTGGGTAAGTATGCAAAATCCACATTCCATTATCAGGACAACAAATCGCATGCAGTCTTCGTAAGGATCGACTATGATATCTACGAACCTTTCTTAATGGAATCCACTACTAGAAGCAAATGTTTTGTCATTGTTATTTATGAATTCTCAAGGAATTATTAGATCTTTTTCATGTGGAATAAGGAAGAGACATTCTCCAAGTTCATAGAATTCAAGGCACTGGCTGAGAAAGAAACTAGTAAGAACGTGAAGGTTGTCAAGAGTGATAATGGAGGTGAGTACATTTAAAATTAATTCAAGAATCTATGTTACATGACCAAGGCCTACCAATGCATTTGTTGGCAGAGGCATGCAAGACAACATTCTACATGCAGAAGAAAAGTCCTCATATGAGTCTTGGTATGATTATATTGAAGGAGACTTTCTCAAGGAAAAAGTTGGATGTGTCACACTTAAGGATTTTTGGAGGCTATGTTTACTGCCATGTATCCAAATAATAAAGGAAGAAACTTGAGCTAACAACATAGTTGGGGGTATTTTTAGGTTACATAGAAACTCCTCACAACTACCTTGTGTACTTACCTTTCCTCAGAATGATAGTTGTGTGGAGGGATGTACTGTTTGATGAGGAGAAAGTGATGAAGTGCTCTCTTGAGAGGGAATTTCATATCCCACTAGAAGAGGATATTTTTGCTCCAAAGGAGGAGCTTTAGGAAATTTTCGAGTAGCAAAAAATGAGGAGAAAAGAGTGGAGACATCCACTCAATAAGAACCATCCAAAGAAAGGAAAAGGGGACTAGTGAAGTTGATAGACTTTTGCATGATGCGGGTGAGAATGTGGGAAATCCTTCATATTTTTGTAGGTAGAGGAGGTCACATTATTGGTATAATGGCTACATGGCTCTAATGAATGATCTTGTAGAGAGTAAGCCATTGTATTTCAAGGAAGCAATAGAGAAACCTATATGGGTTAATGAAATGGTGGAGGAATATGAATCCAATGTAAAGTACAATGTTTTGGAAGTGGTACCAAGACCAGTAGATAAATCAGTTGTGGGTTCAAGATGGATCTTAAAGGTAAAAAATGCAACACATAGAGGCATAGATAATTATAAGGATAGATTTGTGGCCAATCAATACTCTTAAGTTGAGGTAATTGACTATGAGGAGAACTTTGTTGTTGTAGCAAGGTACTCATCTGTTAGATCAATTCTTACATTGGCTACACAGATAGGGTGGAAGATAAACCAAATGGATGTAAAAACAACATTTCTAAATGAAGTTATTGAGGAGGAGGTGTACATTGAGCAACCAAATTTTTTTATACATGTTCAGACAAGGTCCCCTAGGGTTAAATTTTGTAAAATTTTTGTTAATATTGTAAATTATTTGCATTGTTAGGAGGGAAGCATGAGTAGCGTAGGTCGATAAGAATCAAAGGAGTTTTAGGAAGGTCAAAACCCCTTAGTTTGTTAAGATTCAAGTTTTTTTTTGAACTGCCCATGGTTCACAAACCATGTTATTGTAATGAAGAAAGATAAAAAAAGGAGTTACAAAAGAGTTATAGAAATGAAGCAATCCAATAGGAGATAGAAGTGATATTTTGAGTCATTTTTTGTACTTAGGTGAAGGAAAAGGCTCCTGCAGCTATGTGCACAGAGGCCCTAGAATGTCTGCAGCTGAGTGTGCGAGGCCTTGCAGCTATGTGCGTAGGGTTGAAAGAGTCTGTAATTGAATATCTAAGCATAATAAATTTTGTTTTTAAGAATTATTTGCATATCTGTTAATATTGTATAGTCTGCACACTTTGAGGAGTGGAGCATGAGTAGTGCAGGTCGATAGGAGTGAAAGGGACTTTAGGAAGGTCGAATCCCCATAATTTTTTAAGAATTAAATTGTTTTGTGACTCGCCCATAATTCATGGACCACAGTATTATAATGAAGTAAGATATAAAAAGGAGTCATATAAGATTTATAGAAATGAAGCAATCCAGTAAGAGAGATAAGTGCAAGTTTGAGTCTGTTTTCTATACTTAGGCGAAGGGGAAGACTCTTGTTGTTGTGTGCTTGAAGACCTTTGAAATTATGCAGCTGAGTGTGCAGGCCCCTAGAGGTATATGTGTAGGTTTCAAAGAGTTTGTAATTGAAGATATAAGCATACTAAAGGTTGTTTTGAATAATTATTCACATATCTGTGTATTATTGTCTATCTTTGAATTTACTGTATTTCTGATCTAATTGAATGTAATTAATGTGGAAAATACTTAATAGATGCATGAAGAAGTAGATCTTCTTAATTATATAACGTTATGAATGTTTAACACAATTGATGAATGGTTTACATATGCTAGTTGTTAGTTATTGTAATTTCCAAGTTTTTAAGGGTTAGAGTTTGCAAAGCTCAGGAGAAAGCCCTAAATCTAATAGAAAGACATCACATAGTACTTTGGATGCAGAAACCTATTTCTAGCATCCCCCAATACTACCTTAGGGGAGACTGCAGCCTGCGCTACATGGGTTATTGCCGAAAGGGTTGGTAGTGTAGGGTTTTGTTTGTTAGCACAGCTAACTCTGAACCTGGGTCCAAGCCCCCTCAAGCCAAAAATACATTTAATCAAGAATGTCATCTGCACATACTCAAATGAACATTTTATGGTCTTAGACAATAACATTGTGCTTGGTACACTAGGATCGATAACTACCCTTTTCAAACACCACTTTTACGCTGACATCGCTCATTTTGGTTACATAAATAAAAATTTAGCTATTTCCAGGATGTGCAAAACACTAAAGGAGAATTGTAATCCTTCCACCCATGAGATTCAACTTAAATTTTTGTGTCCTATGACTTTGGCTATCAAGTATCTCTTATGAAAATATAACTTCCATCAAACCATTGATACTCACGGATTCAATCCCTATGATGGGAACATGAAAGGATATAGTTGTGTTAACTATCCATGCTTCACAATTTACATTTGTACTTGAAGTAACCATGTACACATCATATCCTTCACTAAAGGAAGCTTTTATTATAAGAGAATATCATCTTTAGATCTTTTCCCTTTATCAACAATTTTGGTTCTAAAATCATTCTTATAATGCAATCATTTTCCACATCTCAAAGATACCTTCAGAAAATTTCTGGGATATTTAGATATCGCACTAAAGGAGTTACTTATATTTCTACTCTAGGAGAATCCTCTTAGAGAAAAGGAATCTACATTTTGGCTTTCCATGTTTTCCTATCTCATCTCTTTCAATAAATTGATGAGACTATTTTTTTGAAACTTAAAGTAGTTAGAACATTGCCTATGGAAAAAAATAAACAAATCCATGAGTCTAGTAGAGAGAAAAATAAAGATGATGCACTTATATTTATCCAAATTATTAATATCAACATATAACAACAAAATTACCACATTATGTATGTCATTTAAATTCTCTCTCATCTAATATCCATCCTTGATTCTTAGGTTAAACAACATATCCTATATGAAAAATTTGTTGACCACTAACTTAGAATGATTTAACGCCCAAATTATTCCACAAATCTTTTGTTTTATCTTCCCCTAAATAATTTAGTAATATTTCATTTCAGATAGATAACCATATTTTTCTGTTTTCCTTTCAATTCAAGTTGGTTTGGTCTTCTATTAACAACCTCAATTCAAGGTGGCGGGATCTATAGGAAGGGATAAAGAGATTTTTCAGGCTAGGGTTTGAGAATATTTTTTTCAAGATGATTCCTAGACTAGAGGATCCTTATGGAGAATTGGCAATTATGTGACCTTCTTGAAATTAAAGTTATACAATTGTGGGACCAAAAAGGACCAAGTGGACCTAGAATTAGGTCAAGTGTATGGAGTTGATAAACCAAGGAGGGGCTTGACCTAATTATGGGAGAGAATAGGATCAAAGGAAAAATTTTCTTTGAGTATTGAAATGCAATGATTCAAATGAGGACACTAACCCAAAGCGACATAGGGAGAGAAATGATCCTCAATCTGGGGCTTGCAATATCTCGAGATTCCACCATCGAATTGTGAAATTTTTTTGGAGAAGAGCTCAACCCAGTTATGGACCAATTTTCAAGGTGTTTCGATGGCTATAAAATATTTCGCTTGATACCCTAGGTGACCCTCTAGGGTTAGGCCTATAATTTAGAAAAATGAAGAAAAAAGAGGTAAATTTCACAAGAAAAGGTATACGAGGATCATTTCCTTATTACTTGGGATTAATGGAGTCAATGGACACATGGATCGAGAATTTTTATGAGCTAAGGAGACCTAATTGATCATTCCAAGCCTCTCCAAGGGAAACAACTAGGTCAATAGGGATTTATAGTTCAAATTTTCTAAGGAGATGAAATTTCGAAGCTTAATACTGATTACGTGTCTCTAGGAACATTCAACAACTCTCTTCAAGTAAAATGTATGCATTAAATCACTTTTCAAGGTTCCCCAGAAGAATCTTGCATTTACTTTAACCCATACAAGAATAGCGATAACCATAACATACAGTAAAACAATAAATAACAAGAATAACATCAAAATTTGACTTACATGAGAGAGAGAGAGTATATCCATTCATAAAATTTACATTGGAAAGAATCTCCAAAGACGAGAGAAAATCAAAACATCATAGTGCATCAAGAAAACTCCAAAAAGTTTACCCAACAAAAAGTGTGAAAAAAATATTTAAAGAGATGCCAATCTGATCCAGGTGATGGAAAGAGGAATGAATCACCTATCATATACTTATACAATCCAATAGGATATTCAAATATTATATTTTTTCCTATTTAGCCCCAAATAATGAAATAATGCTAAATAATGACATGACTTGGTGACAAGATCACTAAGATAACTCAATAACACAAAAATAAACCTCTCAAGAGGGAAGAATGATCAATATAATGAGTTGTTAGGCTAGTGAGAAGGCCTAATGAAATCCAAATTGTGCCATGGTGAGAGAATGGACTCCAAACATAGTGGACAAGGGGTTGGCCACTTTTTTCCCAGGTAAGTCACTTGTGGTGCTCCCAAGTAGGTGTGGAGGCACAAGGACATCCTCATGAGTCTCCAAGTGGATACAAAATGTATATAAAGCATATGGATGGGCTAATATGATTGTATAAGCCTACCCTTTGTCTCTTGTAGTGAGACACATCCTCATCTAGACCTTGTAACATCTACCAAGTGTATGGTGCCCGTGTGGAGCTCATTGGGCATGGTGAACCAAGTGCATCATTCTCATCTAGAAGGTGGAACACGGGCAATCAATAAGTTGTTTTGGGGATCCATGAAGTACTATCTAATATGGTGAAGTCCCATGGCTCTCAAATATCACCCTACAGGTGCCAATGTGGACCTCTAGAGGGATAGGATCCCATATAGGGAGCCAAATCATAAAATGGAGACCCACGTTTAATCCTCCATAAGATCCAATGCATCCCCTTTCCCTCCAAAACAACAAATCATTAGATTAGTCAAGTAAAAGAGCTTACAAGTCATGGAATAAATGGGACACTTCATGGTAGCATGCCCTTCCACAACAGGTTTTGGTATGTGCAAGTGTCTCCAAGCTAATTAAGGGGTTTAATAAAGGACCCTATTAGGTGGTTTCTATTAGTGTCGGTCTTGAAAGCCCTCCATCAGTGATCAAAAAGCTCTTTGCATTTGCATTAGTAGGTGTCTCATCAGTGTCAAATTTTGCATCCCGTTAGGCATGCCATAAACCTGATGGAGGAGCTAGTGTTTATGCCCCTCTTGGCTTTACTGGATCAGGTCATATCAGTTATTACAGTTTTTCAAGCTTGTCTTGATGTGTCTTATTGTCAAATTCCTAGGTCTAGGGTTTTGGTCATTTGTCTTTGCAAGTTCATGTCTCTGAAAATCCATGAGTACTCAGCAAGCCAGAGGGAGGTTAGTTAACATGTTTCTTCGATATTTTTATCTTGTACAGACAATTTTTACCTTGGATTTAAAAACTCTGTTTTTAAATCCGAAGGTCATTTTCTCAGTTTTGTAAATAAATGATGAAATTTCAAAGTTTTCAAAAAGACAAACTGCAACCCTGGTCCCCTTGCCAAGGTCCTTCAAATGATCTACCTGCAAAAAGAATCATGTCAGAGCACTCAAAAAGTCAAATTCAGGATAAAGGAAACCAAAATCAATATTTTTAAAAAAAGTGTCAAAGAAACCTTATAAAGTGGGTTTATGGATGAAATTTTTTCAAATGAAGTTTATAAAAGAATATGTGCCCTCCTTTCACTCTCATTGTGCATTTGAAAGCTTGCAAGAGAGAGTTTGAGAGAGTGATAGGTGAAAGGAGCAGAATTGCAACAATTTCGGGCAGCAGAGCAGTGCGAGACCTGTTGAGAGGCCTGCGAGACCCGTTGGGCGGTGCGAGACCCGTTGAGCACCCCTCCACAGTGCAAAAATATAACTGGCGAGACCCGTTGGGCGGTGCGAGACCCTTTGAGCGGCCTGCGAGACCCGTTGAGCTGTCTT
>APFE030194673.1:115254-133924 GCA_000404065.3 Pinus taeda | reverse complement strand
AACCAAACTTATTTTAATATATGTTCAAAATAGAAATATTATAAAGCATTTGAAAAACTCACCAACTTTTATCATTTTTATTTTTCTTAATCACCTGTACAAATATGTACTTACAATTTCCACATGGTAAGTTTAACCACTATTTTAATAAAAACGTTTCATTCAAAAATATTATATCCGAAATTTCAATTTTGAGGTCTCACTGAGGTAGGGGCAATTTTACATATTAAAAGAAATCATTTCTTTTATTCAAACTTTGAAAAAGAACTCGTGCCCTTTTTATCCAAAGTTTGAGGGGGAACTCAAGTCTTTTTTATCGAAAGTTTAAAATTATCGAAAGTTTGAAAGGGAATTCATGTCATTTTTATAGAAAAATTGAAACTAACATTCACATAGAAAGTTCTAATTTTTTGTACATATCCAAAGTTTGCCACCATTTCCAAAGACTTGCCATTACTTCTCGCCGCCTAACACATCTTCCGTCCTCCTTCCCCCTCGTCATTCCACTGCGCCATTTCAATAATTAGTCAAATTATCTCCAACCAAGAAATGATACTCCACTTATGCAATGTGAGTTTCAATTTTTCAGTTGCAATGTTGCTTATATACATCACAACCTTTGTATACTTCGTCGTTGAAATCCTGCACAAATCGCAATGAGTTAGCTAATAAAGTTTTGTCTCTAAACCAGACCGAGGTAGCTAATAAATTTTTGTCTCCAAACCAACCTACACAATAAGAGGACTCAGTTTCCCATGCCTCCAATGAGTTAGTGTTGTACACAAGCACACCAATGTTGCATCTACTTGAAGGGTGTGGTTTAAGCATCAAAGTCACCTAAAGCAATATTAGTTTCAAGTAAGTATTTATTCAATTTCTATTAATCCATCCTTTGTAGAACCATATACTTCCTTCAAAATAAATAGAATCGACATGAGTATCATGTGTTTATTCTCTCTTTGAACATGTGTTAAATTCCTCTTAGTAGGAGAATGTATCTCCGTTGTTAGAATGGGAAGGGGAGTATGTGCCTGGCAGGAATGAGAATATGTTTCTGTTGTCAAGAGCATAAGATTCCAGAGCGTATAATCATTTGTGTACTTGATTCCACTATGAAAGTGTAGTTCACTACGAATGCAATTGAAAAGTGTGTTGACGTTAAAGGGTAAAACCTATTGAACTGGTAGTGTAGTCTTGGTAATAAATTGTGTAAGTCTAGTAGAAGGGATAGAAGGGATCAAGTATATATAGATCAACTTGCTCTACATTGGACAGCAAGATAAATATGGGGTTGGAGATGAAACATAGAGGTTTAGAGAGGGAGAGATTAAATGATTGGTTGCACTGAAGGGAAGCTTGAATAATTGAAAGCTCTCTTCCTGAAGGTCTAGTGTGAACAACTCAAGAGAAAAAGTTCAATATGAAATCAACGAGTTGTAGGTAGTCATGCTAGTCGGTTGACCTCAATCGACATTTTCTTTAGTTTGGATCAAGTTCTAGTCAATGAATCAACCTCGAGCGATTGTGGGTTGAGAGTGTGAGGTGGACGTCTGTGTAATCATGGATGAAGTGTATCCAGCCAAGGCAAGCCTCAGACATGTTGGACTGGTGTGAAGAAGGGAAGTAGGGTAGGAACCAACCTCCCTACTAAGACCTTGGTTGGAATCTGTTAGCCTAGTTTGATTTTGTTTAAGTTCGGCATGTGGTGTAAAGTTGTGGATGAAGAAGAGGCCTAACCTTGTACCTCAAGTCACGTCCAACCCCCTCACTCATTCCAATGGGACCCATAGTATTCATTTTGGATTTACAAAGAACCCACAAGATGTTTAGAAATTGAGTTTTGGGTTATGGTTTATATAAAAAGAGTTTTGATTTTACTTGGAGAAAAGGAAAAGAAAGGCATTTCCACGACCACTACAAGAGCTAAAAGAAGAGGGGTACCAAAAAAATATTGAAGGATGCCACAGACAAAATATCGAAAATGGGGTCTTTTGTTGCATTAAGTGGTATCATAGCTTGTAGAAAATGAGAATGCAGCCAATGGAAGATCAAGGAAGCCCAAGGTAAGCGAATTTTGTGGTCAAAGAATGATTGACGAGAATTTCAAAGGTAAAGTATGATCAGAACAATAGAGACCTTTGTGGTAAAGAGATTTCTCAAGTAGAAGAAGAATGATCTAGTTGATGTGGTAGCTAGTAAGGAGGAGAATACACATGACCAGAATGGTAATGATTGTTTTCTTTTATTTTAATGATTATTGATAGTTTGAATATTTTGAAAGGACAAGATTGAGAAAGCAAGATATAGAGTTAAGACAGAGGAACTTAGAAACATCATACAAAGGATATTAGATTAAGATATACTTTAAACAAGTTGGAGATATAGGAGTACAATAAGGAGTTCTCACAAAGGATTATAATAAGATGAAGTGGCACAAACTCAAAGGATTTATAGCATAAAAGTAGTGTTGGAAGAAGAGGAATAAATCTAAATTAAGTGGAAGAAATATGAGATACAAATATCCAAAAGACCTTAGCAGATAACTAGTCTTAAATTTTATTTTGGAGTTTTTCAAGCAAGTTAACAAATCCAAAGGCAGTAGCAAGAAAAGATATGGACTACAATAATAGAGTATGTAACAGAGAACTAGTAGTGTTCTCGAAGCACATGGGAAAGAACCCATGCAACGAAGAGGCTGAAAAAGATAGGAAGTATTTTACATGACATTGGAAATTCCTCCAGATAAGATAACAAGAGGGATTCTCAAGGAGTGAGCAGAAGTCCAGAAGCCAAAAAGGAGCAAGGAGTGGTCAATGGATTCCAAAGATGAGAGTAAAAGGGGTACCTATATCTGAGGCTAAGGGGAAGTGGATGAATTATTTAGTGACAAATGATGGAGAAGACTTGTTACAATGGCTTATTTATAGCTCAAAGTCGATAACTTGATGCTCACATGAAAGGAGGAAAGGAGATGGCTATTAGTGGCCATAGTCAAGGTTCTGAGAGAAGTCGTGGTAGGAGAGAGAATAATCCCAAGGTTAATGGCATGAGCTAAGAAGAATTTGATAAGGATATAGTTGAGATAAAAGAGAGCCTCAATGTGGTGAATATGCTACAAGAAAGAAAATATTAGATGCAAAGATGGAACCTGAGGAGGAGGCTCCTATAAAAAAAAAGACTTTAAGAGGAAAATTCCTAAAACAAAAAATCTAGGGGGGAAGGTGAAGAAAATGTTGAGTGTGTAAATGAGAGATGGATAAATTAAACAAGTTAAGTTTAAGACAAATTCAGTTCATTAATTTGAACCAAAGCAAGTGACAACCCTTACAGGAGAGGGATATGTTTAAAAGAGACCCTCTAACAGTCTGAAAGACTACATGGAAAGTAAAAAGTAGCAGGCGGCGCTACAAAAAAGAAGATGTTAATGAGAAACTAATCAAATGCCTCAACGAATGTGACGAAGGTCTCATGGAAAGTCAACAGGAAGACATGGTAGAAGATATACCAAAAGAGACTAAATGGCCTTTTGTCTTTAAAGTTGGTGAATTTTAGATGAATGTATACTAGAGGCATAGAAATAATGTCGGACAGAGAGGAGAAGGCATAGGAACTAGCTCTCAAAACCGAAATCAAGAAAAGGAGTGCTACAAATAGTTTCAAGGGACTACCATGATGGTAGATGAGAAAAATGATGTTGAGGGAGAGGAATGACCCTAAAAATATATTATACAAGGGAGTGAAGGTGATGTTGGGGATGAAGAGAAGAGACTAACATGAAGTCTCATGGACCATAGAGAACGTCTAGAAAACCAATGATTTAGGAGCATCAATAGATGCTAAAGAGCCTTACTCTTTTGAAACTAATGTGTCTTTCTCCAGTGTAGGTCATAAAGGACATGAAGGAAGACAACCATTACGAATTTGCATAAAGGAAGTGGAGGAAATGGATTTCCTTTAGAATATAGAGGCAACGATATAGTTCAAGGAGTATCTATATAAGATAGATTTTAGATAAATTTTAAAAGATGTGTGAATGGATAATGATAAACAAATTAAGTTACTCGGAGATATGAGGTCATAATTTGAGGGAGAAGAATGGTTGGAAGAGGATGAAACTACAAATTTACTTCAAATTTGTTTTGTTGATATGTATTAGGAGTTTAATTCCTTGGATGGGATATGCAAGACCCTAATCTAGAGTTGGAAGAAAATTTAGCTAAGAAATGCAAACAAAAAGCATTGGAAAAATGGTTTGCAAGCCTTCGGAAAAGTGAAGAATGTGAGGAGAGATGTAATATAACATAGAATTCATATCTGCTTAGATGCAGGAGAACAAATGTGGCTAGAGAACTTTACCAATTTAGATCTTATACTTTGTGTATGGTTGCAAGTCTCAGATATGACAAAAAGGGAAAGTTATATACAACTACAATAAGGACCAAGGAGGATAAAGAAGTACCTTTGCAAGGCATTGAAGGAAGACTGAGTCAAAGTAAGTCACAAAGGAAGTTGAGACAACATTCTCTCATTAAAGTCACTAGGATTATTTTTTGGTTCAAGAAGATAGCTTGGAAGATAAATGAAATTAATTGCATTTTGATACCATGTTGTTTAGTGACTGGATTACCAATCCAAGGCTTAAATATTGCCTTCAGGAGTATTGCACAAAAAATGCAGTAAGAAAATAAAGGTACTAAAATTATTGTTGCAACTAGAGGTTTTGGTTCAACAACAAGAATTATGGATACAAGTACCAATGAAATGGTACAATAAATAGACTAAGTTGTAAAGTGAAATAAAGGGTACATGTATGGAGAAGATTGTAGCCTAGGATTATGAGAAAGGATAGTTAATTAAAAAAGAGAAGAGAGGAATTATCTCTCAAAGGACAACCTCAGAGCTAAGTGTTTTGGCCACTCTAGAATAGATGGTGAATGATGAAGTGACAACTGAGGCCATAATACATTTTCAAGAGGGCAGCATCCATGGAATATGGATGTTGGTACAATAAGAAGGATACAACAAAGAAACAAGTAAAAAAGTACAAATATTTATGGAGGATGGCATCAAAAGAATCATAGGACAACAACAAAGCAAGGTATGGGACCCTGGATCATTAGAGATAGCATTAGAGGTGGAAAAACTAGATGTCCAACAATAAAAAGGAATGG
The DNA here is from genome assembly GCA_000404065.3 of Pinus taeda. Lineage (NCBI taxonomy): Eukaryota > Viridiplantae > Streptophyta > Pinopsida > Pinales > Pinaceae > Pinus > Pinus taeda. The sequence continues at coordinate 128,753 of APFE030194673.1, read as the reverse complement.
ATTGATAGCTTCAAAGTGAAGTTTGGGACACTTGAGGATTTAGCATATGGAGACATTTGACGAGGAGGTCAAACATTTTCCACTTGGGGAGTCTAGTGCAGGAGAATCACCCTAGGAAAATCTCATTTTGTTTAAGATCCCAAGGTGCTCATGTAAATTTTGGATGGAGGTTTCAATTTCCTCAATTTCATTTGTATGAACTAGAATTAGAAGGATTTTATTGTAGAGCCAAGTGTCATGATTTTTTAAGAATCTGAATCATTAGGTTGTTAGGATATTTTGAGGTCTTGATAATTGAAAAAAATAAAATTCAAGTGATAGATAGCTTTGACACATATGTGGAGTTAGTCTTTAACTATAAAGATATTTCTTTATTTTCATATATATATATAGGAGTAGAAAAGGTGAAGGAATAGAAAAGAAAAAAGGAGATCTAGTTCTCCTGACCCCGACCTCTGGTGGAATCCGTCGGCTTAGTCAGGTTTTGGTGAAGTCACATGTGGTGTAAAGTCACAGAGGAAGAAGAGGTCCAACCTTCGACTTCAAGTTGGGCCAATCTCTAACTCGCTCTCGCGAGACCCACAATATTCATATTGGATTTACTGAAAATCCACGAGATCATTTATATAAATTGGGGTTTGGGTTATTGTTTATATAAAACGCGTTTCGATTCTTTTTCAGAAAACAAAAATAGATGAGCTACTGCGACCATTTCCATTTCAATTGTGAAAAGAAGAGGGATACCAGAAAAATATGGAAGCACACCGCACACGAAACTAGAAAAATGGGGCTTCCGTCGCCTGACGAGTTGGCCTATATAATAATGAAGCATGTGATTATTGAAAATAAGAAATAAATGGAGATTGGTTAAGTGTTCAAATTATTAATTTAAATTTAAGAAAATAAAATAAGACAAAGGATTTTTTACCAACTAATATTTTTTTATTGTCTAAGTAACTTTGTTTATTAATTAAAAATAAAAAGCTCTAGCAAATGAATTTTTTAACGAGTGTATATTTTTATTTAATTTTATAAATTCTTACCATGAAGGTTTATCTTTAGTAAAATGGTTCACAATCAGGTGTAATTTTTAGATAAACTTAGGAATTAACAAAGTTAGTAAAATAATGAATAGTATTATAATTATTAAATGGATTTTTTTGTTTTGTTTATTATATAAAACATAATCATAACAACATGTAGTTTTTAATATTATGGAGTTGTCTATAATGCGATTTTTTGGAGATTCTCGTGACGGAATCCGACGGAAGAAATTGAGGTTAAATATTGATTTGTTGCAGTTAAAATGGTTTTTTAACTACATATTTGGATTCAGCACCCTAAAAAACACCTGGGACGTTTTGATTGTGCAGAAACTAGCTATCAAATTTACGATTCCAATAAATTGCTACGGGATTTTGACTAAAAAAACCGACCAGAAAAGCTTTCAAAAATCGCATTATAGACAAGTGCTAATATTATTAAAAAAACCTACCCAATGCCTATAATGAAGTTATTAACACCCTATAGGGTGTTACACCTAAAAATACAAAAATGGAATTTTTTTTTTCCAATAAATAACTATAATTTGATAGGGATTAACTTCGCAAGACAGAATCTTACATGTGAATGTAGGAACCAGGAAACTTGTGTATATAAAGCCTAATAGCCAATAAAACCTAATAGCTAACAATGATCTCAATAAAACGACCTCATCCTTTTGGCTGAAAATAACTTTATCATTAAATTTAAAATTATATAAAGCAAAGGTCTACAAATTAAAAAAAAAAAAAAAAAAAAATTATATCACTTTCTTAACCCATGTGAATGAATTATTTATTAGAATAGATTGAAAAAGTGGAAACATAACTCCAAATTTAGATATTCTTTAGTTTATAGAAATTGATAGTATAACTCATTGTTTATCACAAGGGTGATCTTTTATAGATTAAGTTTAAAGAAAAATATACATGAATTTAAGATCCCACTTTGCTAAAAATATTTCTTTTTAATTTGTGAACCTTGTGATGATTGTCATAGGGATTGCCAAATAGTTAAATCAATAAGAGAAGTGATTGGTGTGTAGCTTAATCATCTATTATTTCAATTACAATAAAGTTTTGTAGAGAACACATTCTATAAATGATATGATAATTGAAAAAAGAAATTGAGGAAAGTAGGTTAAACAACATGAAAATAAGCATTGATTAGAAAATAAAATTTCCAACAAAATAATTGTTAATTATGTATATGTTTAGTAGGTGTTGACCTTAAAAATTTTGTAGTATGTATTATGGTCGAATCATTTTTGGCATTAATGTGAAAGGGCATTGAGTGTAAAAAGAAAACTCCATGAGAAGCGATATAACTAGATAAAGTCACGAAAGAAGGTGATAAAGAACGGGTAAGTGCTAATGTTATGTTAACATTAAGGTATAGTGAGAATGATATAGAAGAAAATGTATTGTCCTAGTAAACGAAATAATCGTATGTTAACGTTAAAGTATAATAAGAATAATATTTCACGTTAAAATATTTGATGAAGATGTCAAAGAGTGTATTTAAAAGATATTACATAGTTGAAGGTAAACTTTACCGGAATACTTATGAACAAAGAAGAAGTTGCAGTGGAAATCAACGACGAAAGTAATTAGGAAAAAAAAAATATAAATACATTATAGAAAAGATATAAAGAAATACAATCAATAAATACATTATAGAAAAGTTATAAAGAAATACTGATTGTGATAATTAATGATAAATCTAAAAATCATTCAATGTGATTAACAAATATCAATATTGCAAAAAAAAAAAAATTCCCTAATTCCTGCCAAAAATATCTAAACTATTATATATATAATATATATATATAATATAATAAGAGGAAAAAAAAGCTACGAAAGAATGAAAGATATCATGGTGGTCAGAGTAGCTAGAATTGTTTTATAAAAATGTTTGCCTGAATTTGGGAGAGAGTTAAAAAAAATTAAATGTGTTTATTATATATAAATTTGCACAATAATATTAGTAAATGTGGTTTTAATTTTTCCCTTCTAAAATATCATTTGTTATTTGACAAGTTACATTTAGATGGTAGTAATAATTGGATTAAATGAATGTGAAAATAAAGATTCAAATAAGATAAATATATAAATTAAAAAAGGATTAATTTACTGTAGGGATGCATATCACTCATTGTATGCTACATCTTGTTTTTATGCCCGATCTTTGTGGTACTAACATTATTGCAATATTAAATAAAACATAATATAGTATTGTTATGTTACTACTTATGTAGTGACATATATGATCATTTATAAGTTGTTAGTTTGTCAATGCTAGTGAAATTTTTTTATTTTTCTGCAATGAACATTATCCTTTTCATTGAAATTTTTGTGTGACATCAATGCGTCGTGTTACATCCCTATAATACTAGTGATTCCCCCATTACTATTGTCATTGAAGCCTTTATTGTTATTGTTGTGCTCCTACTGTCCCCATATTGTTCTTAATTTGCCCCATAGAGGCCCACTATTATCATTGTCGTGTCCTTATATTATTATTGTTATGTCAACTTTGATTATATTGAGACCCGTTAGACACCTATATATAGAAAGGAGGTTTTGTCATTTGTATCATCGAATAACTATTCATTTGTATAATGTAAAGGAGGTTGCCCCATCAAAAAGGCTTATCTATAAGTCGTTGAGCTATATTTTCTATCTTTTTGACTGTTGGTTTCATAACATTTGGTATCAGAGCTTTGGATTATATGGTTTCACTGCTCCAAAATAGGTCATCGTGGAATTTTCACTCTAAATTTTTTTCTACGATGCTTCAAAAGCTAAAAAGAAACTCATTTGAGCCGAAATATCATTGATCCTAAGGTCCGAATTTAAGATCTTGTATCACTATATTTCCAGCGATATGATCCAAGGAATTTAGTGTTTTTGCAGGCTCTTGAATTACATCCCAAACAGGCGACCTTGGGAAAATCATCATAACTTTCTCTCTGAGTATCAGATCTAAATTTTGCAAGATGTTATAGAAAGCAGACAAATTGTAGGCTTTTTTGCATCGATTTTAGGTCTGAAGGTTGAAATAGTGACATGTGGAACTTCGTACAATCTCTCTCTACTGAAAATATGTATAATCAGGTCATCTTTGGATATTGGGTATAACGCTTTCTTGGAGAATCCAATTTTGATCAAATGGGTGGCATTGGAAAGAGGACTAAGAGGGCTACAATAGTTCAGAATTTCAAACCTTGGAGATTTGAAATTTCAAAGATACATAAGATGCAATATCAAGCTCCTACAAAGTGAAAAAAGGTGTGTAGTTTTTGTTTAAAGTTTGCATAAGTTTGGTTTGAAAAATTAGTTTGAAGGAATTCAAAGGGAATCTTTAAGCATATTTATCATTAATTGACTCCCCGAAGAAAGAGAATGGAAACTCTAGTAAGCAACCTAAAAGCTCTAGCATGACTCATGAAGAAGAGGAAGAAATGCAGCATGGTATATCAAAATTACAAGACAAAGTGCAACAAAATTCACTCTCACAAAAAGTAATGGAAGCTAAGATGGATGTTTTAAAGAAAGGCATAGAACCTAAGATGAATGACATGGAAGCTAAGATGAATGACGTGGAAGCTAAGATGGATGGCTTAGAAGCTAATATGGATGGTTTAAATAAAGACGTTGAAATTAAGATGGATGGTTTAGAAGAAAAACTTAAAGGCAACATGGAAGACTTGAAGACAAATTTGACAAAGCTTCTACAAAAAATGCTTACTAATGGTGAAAGGGTAGTAAAGGAAACTCATGATGAGAACAAAATAAATGTTAATCATGATTTAATAGACTCTAACATTGGATCAAAGGCCCACCATCTTCCAAAGAAAAATATGAGGAGGTTTGTTGACAACGATCCCATAACATTGATACTACAGATGGACCAATATTTTGATCTCCATAATGTGCAAAACACACAAAAGGTATGCATTACAACTTTATATTTAAACCAAATCTGTTCTTATGGTATCAATGGCTTTTCTCTCGTAAACAAATTGTCACTTGGGCAATTTTCATGGATGAAATGATATCACACTATGAGGATACAAAAGGCAACACTTTTTTTAGCCAATTGATAAATCTCAAACAAAAGGGTTCAATGATGGAGCACATCTAGGAATTCCAAAAACTGAATATAAGGGCAAAAGATATTCTAGAGGAGCATAGTATTTATGTGTTCATAGGAAATTTAAAGGATAACAACCAACATGAGGTTCAACTTTAGGAACGTGATTAATTAGACAAGGCATTTAGGTCGGCAAGAAAAATGGAAAGAAAAATTATGGAAAAAAAGAAGCCTACCACTCACAATCATAAAGATGGAAGTGTTGATTCCCCTAGCCATCCACAACCTACAAGGTTTACACCACAACAATCAGAAGAAAAAAAAGCAAAAGGGCTTTTTTACAGTTGTGACAGGAAATACACTAAAGGTCATAAGTGTGCTGAGAGTCAAGTGATGGTTGTAAGTGGAGGAATCATAAATTTCTCTGGAAAGTGCCATAATATTAAGCTATCCATGGGAGAATATGTATTGAATAGCTGAATGCTTTCCATTCCAATGGGTGATGTTAATGTTGTACTAGGAGTCTAATGGTTACAATCCTTCGGTACTATAGCTTTTAATTTTCAAGAATGTTTCATGAAATTTTCTTTAGAAGGAAAGGAAGTTGAAGTAAGGGGTATCATAGGGAAATTGGGAAACATAATCAGCTCTAACAGAATGAAAACACTTCTAAAGAAGGAACAAAGAGGCATAATTGCACAATTATGTTGGCTAGAGGTTCCCACATCAAAATCATTTATTTCTCCTCATCTCAAAAAAGTCTTGCACAATCATTCCAAGGTATTTGAGACTTCCAGAGGACTCCCACCTATTTGTGATCGTGATCATGATATTCATTTGATTTCAGGAAGTGTTCCTCCAAACATGAAGCCTTATAGATATCCCTATGCCCAAAAGAGTGAAATTGAATGTATGGTCTTAGAAATGCTAGAGGCTAGTATAATTCAACCTAGTCAAAGTTCTTTCTTTGCTCCAGTAGTATTGGTTCACAAGAAACATTTATCATGGTGCATTTGTCTAGATTATAGGGAGCTCAACAAGCTTACTATTAAAGATAAATTTCCCATTCCTGTCATTGATGAATTATTGGATGGCTTGCATGGATCAATTTACTTCACCAAGTTGGATCTTTGTTTAGGATATCATCAAATTAGAATGAAGACTAAATACATTCTAAAAACAACATTTGGAAATCATGAGGGTCATTATGAATTTTTGGTCATGCCTTTTGGTCTTACCAATGCACCTTCTACATTTCAATGTTTGATGAATTCCGTTTTAAAACCCTTCGTTAGAGAATTTGTGCTAGTATATTTTTATGATATAGTAATCTACAACAAATCTTGGGAGGATCATGTTCAACATGTCGATAGGGTGCTCAAACTATTGGAGGAGAAACAATTATATGCAAAAAGCTCTAAATGTTTCTATGGAGTAGAAGAGGTGGAATATGTGGGTCATATTGTATCTCATGAAGGTGTTAAGGTAGACCTTAGCAAAATTAAAACCATTAAGGAATGGAAAATCCCCACATCCATAAAGCATCTACGAGGATTTCTTGGGTTGACAGGGTATTATAGTAAGTTTGTTAAGAATTATGGGAGAATAGCACCGCCTATAACAACATTATTGAAGAAAGAAAAATTTTCATGGACTCCAGAAGCAACGAAGGCCTTTGAACATCTTAAACAGGTAATGTGACAAGCACCGATCTTAGCTACACCGAACTTCACAAAAATGTTTATTGTGTAATGTGATGCCTCACGAAATGGAAATGGTGTTGTTCTACTGCAAGAAGAAAGACCCATTGCATTCGAAATTCGTCCAATCAAAAGAAAGTGTTTACACAAAGCTATTTATGAGAAGGAAATGTTGGTAATACTACATACACTTAAGAAATGGAAACGGTGCCTAATGGGAAGACACTTCAAGGTAAAAATCGATCATGATAGTCTTAAATACTTTTTAAAACAAAGATTATATTTAGAAGAGAAATAAAAATGGGTCACAAAGATGTTGGGTTATGAGTTTGAAATAATCTACAAAAAGGGGAAACAAAATGTTGTGGCAAATGCACTCTCACAAAAGGATGAGGATGTGGAAGCATTTCTTTGTGCCATTTCTATTATCCAATTAGATTAGATAATTGAAGCAAGGGATGAACGGAAGAATGATGAAGAAGTGTGGGAAATCATTCAAAAGATAGAACAAGATCCCAGTACATTTGATACATTTAGCTGGAAAAATGATTCATTATTGTACAAAGATCACTTATACCTATGTAATAATTCCCAACTCAAACAAAAGATTCTTATGGAATTGCACACCTCTCCCTTAGGAGGACACTCAAGATTTCTAAAAACTTACCAGAGGGTTAAGAAGGAATTTTTTTGGGGTGGCCTTAAATCAGATATTCAAAAGTTTGTGGCGGAATGTTTGGTTTGCGAACAAAATAAAGTTGAAATAGTTGAGAACTCGGGTCTATTACAACCTTTGTCCATTCCAAGACAACATTGGGAGGAGGTTTCAATGGATTTTATCATAGGTCTACCCATGTCCAAAGGAAAGAGTGTTATCATGGTGGTAGTTGAAAGACTTAGCATGTATGCACACTTTTGTGCATTATCTCATCCATTTAAAGTGAGTACAGTTTCTACTGCATTTATGGAAACAATTTAAAAGCTAAATGGAAACCCAAAGATTATTGTAAGTGACAGAGATCCCATTTTCAATGGAAATTTTTGGACATAAATATTTTCTTATCTTGCCACTCAGTTAGCTCATAGCTCATCTTATCATCCTCAATTTGATCTGCAAATTGAGATAGTAAACAAATGTTTGGAAGGATATATTCATTTCTTTGTATATGATAAATAGACACAATGGGTCAAATGGTTTCCTCTGGTTGAATGGTCGTATTACACTTCCTTCCATACTGGAGCAAAAATGACCCCATTTATGGCACTTTATGGATATCATCCGCCATCCATCACATCATATTTAAGATAAAATTATAAGGTTCAAGCAGTGGAAGATCACATCAAGCATAAAAAAAAATCTCCAACTCTTAAAGGATAACCTCACTTTGGTGCAGAATAGAATGAAACAATAGGAAGATCAACATCGCAATGAAAGAAGTTTTGATGTAGGTGATTAGGTATTTGTATGGCTAAATCCACATAAACAAATGCCCCTCAATCAAGCTAATAAGGATGATAAATTATCACCAAATTATTATGGTCTGTATAAGGTGTTTCAAAAGATAGGTACTATGGCATACAAATTGGAGCTTCCTACAGCTTCCCTAGTGTCTCATGTTTTCCATGTTTCATGCTTAAAAAAGGTTATAGATGACAAGCTCCCAGTTCAAACAATAATTCCAGAACTTGATGACGAAGGAATATGGAAAATTTAATAGTTTTAATTCATATGGTTAAGATGAACACTTTATAAGTTGATTTTGGTGCGTGCAATAGTGAGTATCTTGAAAGATTTAAATACTTTGCTGAATATGTTATTTAGTGGTGATTTGGGTGGAAATTTTGAAACCACCCATCGCTATTATAATAATTTAATTTACTATTTTTTTAATTTTATTTTTCATAATATACATGAAGTAATGAAAAAAATCAACGCACAAGTATATTTATCGCATTTTTTAGTTTGAAATAGGAATTTCAAATTCGTGTGAAATGGAATGTCTTACTGATATCATCAAAGGCTATGAGGCATGCAATATAGAAATGAGTTTCTTTGGGATAAAATTGGAAGTTAAAAATGAAATCTAATTTCTGTGTACCATGTTTATTATATGTTATTCATAGTTAGTTATTTTTAGTTTCACCAAACACTCTCTAACACATGCCTAAGTAGAGCTCTACTACAATCTACCATAGATGGAAATAACATCAATCTATAAACATTTTGAATTCTTTCGTACCATCTCAAAATAAAAAGAGTATAAAATATCCCAAAAGTCATAAAAATATAGATAGAATAGAAATAAAGTCACTGATAAAATAGTCATGAATTCACGATCTTCATAAACTCTAGCAATTCATTTAATGGGTTTTTCATTAGGCATTAAATGTATATTAAAAATCTCCATCTCCATTGGTAATCTATTGGAGGAACGAGATTTGGCCTCATTTCATGTTGTAATAATTTTGCAGCAAAATCGATCTCTTCACCCGTCTAGGTCCAAGTGGTTGAAATTTCAAAATAAATGTTCTAAGATAAGGAGATTGGGTCGTATAGTAAGGTCGAGGTTTGTTACCACTCCAAATAAATGTTGTCCATCTAACATGGGGTCTGACCTTCTGAATAGTCGGGGTCAACCAAATCCATTCCAAAAAAAATTGTAATCTCGTCCAGAGTCCAATTGTCTACTACCTGAATTGTTCAAGGGGTCGATGATGATTATTCTAGAAAGCATGATGATTATTCATTATTATTTTCCTCTTTCAATTTGACACTAATTTTAAAGAATTGTATCATACATGAATGTGTATTAATTTCATAGCAATAAAGTTTGAATGAGAGAGGAGATATAGCATTATTTTAAAGAAGGAAAAAATTGAAGTCCTTACTATTGAGTAAATAGTAATAAGAAATATTAACACGATTAAATATGGATTAAAATTGATGTTGAATTACGTTATAATTTAATTTTTTAATACTATATCCTCTTTAACAATTAAAACTGTAGAGATCCCATGTGATGGTACATGGGGAGATGAAATTCGATGAGAGCCCTAGTCCTGATAGAGTTCCATTGGATACGTTTATAGAACCTATTAGATTCTAAGTCAAAAGTGTTTTATATATCCCACTTATGAGTTATTGGATGCCCTATTGACATCCAACAAATTTAATTTAAAATATAATCTGGATCATTCAAATGAATTTTCCATTTCTATAATTCAAAAATAAAGGAAAAAAATATTTTCACTGTCAGAGTTATATATATATATATATATATATTCATAGCCAAAAAGATAGATAAGAGTAAAACTAACATTTGCACCACATGTTGCAAAGGAAACATTGTAAGGACGTAGCATAGGAAAGACTATAATAGAAGAAAAAAGTAAAGCTTTTATTCAATTTTGTTTCTTTATGTTTGTGTGAGAGAAAATTTAGAATTTAAACTTTGCATAAATGCATTACAATAGTTACGAAGGATGGTTGTAGAAGAAAGAGGTAAATAATTTATTCAATTTTGTTTCTTTACGTTTGTCTGAGAAAAAAATTGGAATTTAAACTTTGCATAAATGTGCTACAATAGTTAGGAAGGAAAGTTGTAGCATCATGAAATCAAAATCCTTGTGACAAATATTGTAGTTTAGAAACACCTTATCAACAAAGTGAAATCAGAGGATTAATGTTAAAAACAACACCCAAATATCAAACCATAGTTATAATCATTCCATCCAAGCACTACCATGACAAAGCCACTTGAGAAAACATAATATATAACAATTCAAAAACTTATTTACAATTTTCCTCATAGAAAGAACAATCCCTAAAAAAAAATTATCCTTGGTCGAACCCCGTGGGATCTTTTTAAAATTTTGGCATCAACAACTTTGTCATGTTGTATAGTTGCAAGAAGTTTTACATTTGCATAACATGGAAAGTGGAATTGTTGTTCAAGGTGCAATCACACTTGAAGGCAGGATTCATAGAAGTATCGCTAATGGATGTACTACCAATGGCTCGTCTAATGCGTGGATCTTTAGTAAGATTCCATGGAGTCTTCCATGTAAGAAATAACAAAAAAATAAGTTAAAAAACGAAAGTAAGAAATAATTGTTCTTTTCATTATTTTGTTGCTCCATTGAATAATCATGGGAACATGAGTGGTTTTTTCCCCCCCTTTTTGGTATTTGAATTGAGATAGAAGTGTAATTTAAACAACAAATGACAAACCAACTTGTATTTTTTCCTCTTTATTTCATTTTATTTGGTATTCTCTTTGTTCTAAAGGCTGAAGTACAGTGGTTTTCTTCAATAATTGAGTAGACAAGAAAAGTGCTCTACAAGTAGGGTGAGGTACAATTTCGACAACTTCAACAGTTGGTGAAGTTATGCTCCAGTGGAAAGAAATGAAAAAACAACGCCGACCTCTTATAAACATACAAAGTCTTAAAGCTTGTAGTTTTAAGTTTTTTATTCTTCCTCCTACAGAATTATGACTTGGAATGGCTGTGAAAAATGGAAACAACTCTCGAGATCTGAAAGTCATATGATTTAAAAAGAAAAGAGACACATGATTAGTAAGTATCATCATTGCCTCTACATTGCTTATTCTAACTAAAAAAGGATGCCTAATGAACAAGTGTTTGTAAGTGCATTTCAAATAGAGAAAAAAAGTTGTTTTTATATGTATAGTAGAAGGATAGCACAGAAGAAACCACTGAAATAAGAAAATGTTGCACAAATAAATTATTTTTCCATCCATGTGGAATGTGTATCACCCAAGCAATCCTTTATCCTTGAAAGGAGTCTCATTTCTAACAGTAACTACTAACAAATGGATGTAATAGTGAATGTTGTACACTAGGAGTAGGTAGGACATGTTAGAGGATTACATCCCAAACCTAGAAATTGGTCCCCGTATTAGACAATGAAATATATGTGGGGGCACCAAAGAAGATCAACTCATCTATTTATCATTTTATATTTTTATTGCATTGGACTGAAATTATAATCCCAGAAAAATAAAAGCACCTACTACTCTTCCTTTGATGGAAAATGCAATTTTGGGGAAATGTTGAATATTCAAGGAACTCCAGAAGTACAAAATAAAAAACAAAGGGATGAGTTATCTAAATTATTTAATAATATAACTTGTGATTTCATATAGTACTTGAACACATTTCTCCATTTTTGTATTGGTTCCAACAATTGTTAAATCTTAAAAGATAAATTTCTAGACATTGGAATAAAGTAAACATTCTCCATAGCTGCCAGTGTCTAGAACCAAATTCAGTGAGAATAACTTAAGAAAGAAAAATAATATGATCTCTTTGGCAAATCTACTTTTGCAGACATGCCTCAAATGATATCATTGTAAACATGCCATACCTGCTTCTACTACAAATAAAAAAATGATAAGAGTAACATATCAAATAAAAAATGTGGTAAAATTGTTGCTACATCTGTATTCAAGAGCAAGTGAAGGCTCACTTCAAGTAGAATCTTGGAATTCAAATACTCTTGGGTTTGGTAAGAGAATTAAGTAAGAGATAGTATAACAAAATCATTTGAGTTCATAGCGATACTATAACATAATCATTTGACTTCATAGAGAGAGTATAACAAAATCATTTGACTTCAAAGTTCATATAATATATGTGTTGCAGGGCCTTATTTATTTTGTGTAGCTTGGAGAAGTTGGTTCACCAATTTTCTAGTTTCTACTAACTTTTGGCTAATCTATGCTATGAAACTGATATTCCTCAACATATTTAGATAAATAGGGAAATCCAAAACTAGATGTAATAGCAAGAAACTATCCCTTATCTACAAAAGATAAGACTGAAGATCCTAAAGGAAACATTACTGATGAGCCCCAAAAATGGATGATTATTTGGGCTCATTCAACCTCCTAATTTGACTTAATCCACCATTCTCATTAGTTTATTGCATGTTTTTTATTATATTTATGCTAATAGAGTGAATTGGGTTAGTCATTATGCCAACAAGTCTAATGTGTGCTTTGTGTAGCCTTTTTGGTCAATTTGGAGACAAAGTCAATGGTTGAAATGAGCACTTGGCAACCAAATTCGTGGAGAGTATTTTTAGGAAGATGTCCCCATAATTTATGGGCCCTTACCTCAAATTCTCCACCATCATCTCAGAGCTCAAGGGCCACCAAATCAATTAACACAAGGGCAACCAAGCAAGTCAAGTAGGACTATTGTTAACTACAAGTCTTGGGCAGCCGAGTCCCTAAAGTTTAGGAGGACTGTTTGGGTCCTCAATTTGTATAAATAAGAAGTCTTAGGGCCTCATTTTAGTTAGTCATTTTGGTTAGCCAATAGTTAGTCATTTTGTATTCATTTTGTAGTCATTTTGTAGTTCGATTTTTAGGCAGTAGATTAGCTTGTGGACAGTTTTTGGAATGTAACATTTCTTTTGATCAATAAAGATGAATCCATCTTTGCACCAACTCTAAATATCTCTTAGGAGGCTGCATCTCTTGGGATTGGGTCCATCTCAAGCGCCCAGTATCTCCTTTGTTTACTTTCATGTGTCTTTGCTGCATTCTTAGAATAAAATCTGCTATTTAGATTTAAATCTTGTTTTGTTATTTAGGTTGTTTTTGATGAGTAAAATAGCTTTTCATGCTCAGATTT
>APFE030194673.1:87003-109476 GCA_000404065.3 Pinus taeda | reverse complement strand
TAGAGAACTCTCCCCATTATAACGATAAACCATTGTAAGGCTCACCTGTGCACATATAAACCTTTTTCTTTTGTGACTATTATATGGTTAGTGTGAAAATTAGCTCTGAACTCTATCTGTGAGAGCCTAATTTCATTTTGACAGTCAAGTTTTGGGGCAGCAACAATATTATAACCAAGGAATTGGTGAAAGGAGAGATACAACCAACAGAGAAATCTTGTCCTGAGAGTCAAGGAGGAAAGCCATATCAGAATTCTCCTTCTGATCAGAGCACAAGCCAAAACAGGGCATTATATATAAATTCTGGCCGAGGAACTCACTTCATCTAGCAGTGAGGAAAAGGAGCAAATTGAGGCAGAGAGGAAAATAGAGGGGAAGAAAGTTAAGGGTAAGAAAATCCAGGGCAGACCAATAGTGAAACCATCACAAGGAAAGCAAGAGGAAAACCAAGAAAGAAAAAGGAAGATGAAATAGAGAGAAAAAAACCAGTTTAATCCTTGGAAACTGTTGTAGGTTGCAAGAACACAATGCAAAAAGGGGGTCTCCCAACACAAGCAGAAGGGTCCCTACCAAGTTCCCATGCATCCTCACATCCATCCCCTCCATGAACACTCATTTTTTCAGGATCTAGACACAATTTAGTCATGGTTCAACCTTCTACAGGAAACTACAGGACTTTGTACAGGAAGTTCTGTATTTTTACCAGAAACATCCTGTAGAGTCTTTTGGGTAGGCCAGAATCGATTACGGAGAGGTATTTGAAACTTGAAATCTATTGAGGAGGCATGCAACCACTCTTTTCTTCCATCCTCCACTTGTTCCATCTCCTCTCACCACCATTGCTATCAACTGGTTGAATATACCTACATCGTCATACCAGAACCCTGTTTTATCTGATAGGAATTTGTTTCTTTAAGTGAAAAATAAAGCATGCAGAGGCCCACACACCTTACCTATCAAGGCACCCTCAAGACGCTTCATCCATGACTGCAACTTTGTTTGTTTAAGCATGCACCCCAGAAGGAGAAACAACTACAGGATGTCCTACAAGAATCCTGTAGCAGTTGATCTGGCTGGAGCACATATCATGGAGACACCAGCAACTCACATCAAACGAAGCTAGTGCAGGCAGCATTCACCATTAGAAAGTCGGGTCTCAAGGTCTTGGAACCAGCGTCAGCAAAAATTGAAGAAGAGGACACCCCCATCCATGCAAGCCAAACCAAGAAGTGTAAAAACGGCTTCTACAGGAAGCTAGAAATCAGCTATAGGACTTTCTACAGGAAGTCCTGAAAAAGGGAAGCAGAAGGAGAAATCAGCCGAAATCCTAGCTAGGGAGGTAGCAGCTATGCTGGACGCCCTAAGTACCTCTCCCAAGCTGAAGGAGAAGTGAAAGAGGGAGCTTCCACTATATTTTAAGGCAAGAAAGGGCATGCAGATAAGAACTGGCAGACCCCAAACCACAGTCAAAGAAGCAAATTTTCATTGAGGACACAAAAGATAAACAAAAGGAGGAGCCTCCTTCAAGGATGTCCATCACCTGTGAATGAGAAAGCCAAAAACCTTCACTGGAAGAGAGATAATTCAAATAATGGACTCAAAGATAATTCTACAGGATGTTCAGACAATTCTACAGGAAGTTGAGAATTCTCTAGGAAACGAAGCACAGGCAGTGGGAAGAAGCAAAGAGAAAAGCATGGTTTCATGACAGAGAAGAGGTCATCACTTCAGAAGCTTGGAATGATAAGGAGGCCACCAAGGCCATCAAACATGAGGAAATAGATTGGTTGCTCAGAGGATGAGTAACACTTTCAGTAGGGGGGTGATGATGAGCCCCAAAAATGGATGATTATTTGGGCTCATTCAACCTCCTAATTCGACTTAATCCACAATTCTCATTATTTTATTGCATGTTTTTTATTATATTTATCCTAATAGAGTGAATTGGGTTAGTCATTATGCCAACAAGTCTAACGTGTGCTTTGTGTAGCCTTTTTGGTCAATTTGGAGACAAAATCAATGGTTGAATGAGCACTTGGTAGCCAAATTCGTGGAGAATATTTTTAGGAAGGTGTTCCCTTCATTTACGGGCCCTTACCTCGAATTCTCCACCATCATCTCAGAGTTCAAGGACCACCAAATCAATTAACACAAGGGCAGCCAAGCAAGTCAAGTAGGACTGCTGTTAACTACAAGTCTTGGGCAGCCGAGTCCCTAAAGTTTAAGAGGACTATTGGGGTCCTCAATTTGTATAAATAAGAGGGCTTAGGGCCTCATTTCAGTTATTCATTTTGTTTAGCCAGTATTTAGTCATTTTGTATTCATTTTGAGGTCATTTTGTAGTTCGATTTTTATGCAGTAGATTAGCTTTGCTTTCAGCACATTTTCAAGTTTTCCTTGTCGACAGTTTTTGGAATGTAACGTTTCTTTTGATCAATAAAGATGAATCCAGATTTGCACCAGCTCTAAATCTCTCTTCAGAGGCTATAGCTCTTGTGGTTGGGCCCATCTCAAGTGCCCAATATCTCCTTTGTTTACTTTCATGTGTCTTTGCTGCATTCTTAGAATAAAATCTGCTATTTAGATTTAAATCTTGTTTTGTTATTTATGTTGTTTTTGATGAGTAAAATAGCTTTTCATGCTTAGATTTAGTTGATAGGTTGTTAACAGAAAAATCTTCAAGAAAAGGGCCATCAAACATCTATGGTTTCACCTCTCCCTCAGTGGGATCAGGAGTTGTGACTAGCATGACTTTGTTGCCCACAAAAACATTGATTTTGCTTTGCCATGCAATCACTAGTGTTTGATTTTCATGTGTAGAAGTTGGTTACAAGTTCAGAATTTCATTTTCTTAGTTGCATGAGATAAAATACATGGTTTCATTGCAGGTCACACTTCTGTTCATTCTCTTTACTGGCAGCTAGCATATTAGGTCAACTTAACTAGGTATTTGAATTTACAAGTCTTTATTGGTTCCAATTGGAAAAACGACTTGCAGAGCACCTTTACCACTTCTTCATCTGCTTATTCTCCCTTAGAACCATTCACTCCACCCTCTACTTAGAATCCTTGCCTCACATTTTCCATTTTCTCCCAAAACCCTACCTTTTTGTGTAATCATTGTTTGAGCCTTCTTTGAGCCAAATCAACCTTCTACACCTTCTCACCACTCCAATCACGAGTCCCTGGGTCACTCCAGGCCCCTATCCTACCTCCATATCCATTCATGCATATTTTCTCACTCACCCATCCTCTAAAATCCAATTTTTAAACATCCTGTAGAAATTTCTGAACATCCTGTAGAAATCTCTGAGCATCCTGTAGAACCCCTGCAGACTTCCTGTAGAAGCTCACGAATGAGGTTTCTTGATAGCCTAACCTTGTGAAAATCTCAGGAAGGGTGCTAGGGATGCCTTAGGACCTCTTCTAACCTTCCCAACCTCTTCCAAGCATTTCCTCCTTGATCCACCTCTGCACAGTCAAAAGCCAGTTAAAAGCACATGCATGATAGTTCCAACAATTTATTCAAAAATACAAAAATATGTTTTTTTTCAGATGTTACTATAGAAGTAGCTTAGACACATGCATTTTACCTTCTTAGAAGTCAATGGCATCTCTTTCAGTAGCTTGCAGCCTCTTTCTTGCATCAGTAGGGCTAGTTGGTAAAATTAGGGTTTGCTAGGGTTTATGTTTCCTTTCAACTTTCCAGTTTTTTTTTGCAATTAGATTAGCCTTATTTGAGTTAGCTTTCGTCCATTAGTTAAAAAGCTTCTTTTGAGAACTCATAGAAGTTGTCTTAAGCTCCAGGCGGACCTGTGCCAGTTGATCAAGTGACAGCTGCGGCAAGAGCTAGTACTTGTGCATACAACACCGTCGCTTCCAAGTTTGTTACGAACTACCGGGTTGATAAAATTAAAGAGGGGAGTCCCAGGAGTTGCAACATTATTGCTGCAATACTGGGGCCCACCATTTACATACTAATGCAGGACAAAGAATAAACAAGGGATAATACATTCATCTTTAATTCAAGCCCAAATATGATAAAGAGATCCCAACTTGCAATACAAAGGGCTAACAAATAACCTCCTTTCCATATGGGAGAGTGTTGGCTTAGTGGGTCCTGACCTAAGTTCAAAATTATTTCTGCCAAACAAATCACTACACTAGTGGCCCTTTCGGCATCAATCCGTGCAGCACAGACTAAAGCTCACTTGAAGCAGTATGGGGGGATGCTGGAACCAAGTTTCCACACCCAGAGATGGTCGTGATGTCATTTTATGCCCTAAACTTGCCTTCACGTAAATCGATAATCCCTTAAGGCCTATTGATATAACTCCCTCTTATCGGCTCTAGACCTTCACAAAGGTCTAGAGGTCAGTAAGAGGGAGTGAGCAAAGGCAGGTTTATGGCATGAAAAACATCACAACCATATTTGGGTGCAGAAACATGGTTCCAGCATCCCCCCATACTTCTTCGGGTGAGACTTCAATCTGTGCTCCGTAAATTGATACCAAAAGGGCTAGTAGCGTAGGGATTTGTTTGGAAAAAATAACTCTAAACCTAGGTCAAGACCCACTAAGCCAACAAATGGTTATATTTTCGAGACTAGGGTCTACATAAAGAGATGTGTGATGTCACATCACTAGAATCCACCTAAGAAGGAAATTGAAGATTGGTTGGATAGAAACATCCACAAATTCACAACGAAAGAAAACAGAAATCCGTGATTGACTAAAGAATAATGGTTTGATAGGTATCTATAAACGGAGAACACAAAATTTTCTTTTGTTCCTTCCTGATCGAGCCATACGAGTGGATCGCTAAGCTTGCAAACAACCAAGGAAGGTGGAGGCTTGACGATCCAATAATGTGGACCCCAAAGTTGGTGCGAAGATGGGAAGCCTCTAAAGATAGGATCGCATGCGTTGTTGATCACTAGCTTGATCATGCCTTAGGAGGTTTTGTAACAAAGTTCGTGGTCGATACCTCAATTAGCTATAGGGAAGCAGAGTGACACTTCTTCAAGGGACTGTGAGGCAAGTATTTGGGATATTTGAATACTTGGATTAAAATTCTCTTGTGTGAAAAGCGGGTTATGCAATTACCTTGATGTTTGGAGCTACGTTAAGTGGAAATTTATTCAAGGATAGAAGGAGAACAGGTCCTGAATATAGCCTGTTGATTGAGCCTCCTTTGAGTGACAACGAAGAAGTAGCACAGGATTCACCACAGAGCATTGTTCAATTAATAAGGCAAGGGTTCCTACGAATAGCCCATCTACCCACACCATTGCCATCTTCATCTCCACTGCATACACCTTTTCCCACACTGCCACCACCTCCACCACCATTCAATATGGTGAATATAGTAAAGTTGCCCATTTTCAAGGGCTTGGGGAATGAGGACGCAAACTAGTTTTGGTTCATTGCGAAGGCTATGTGGAAAGCCCAGAACATTCTAGATGATGAGATGAAGAAAACAACATTGGTTACTACTTTATAGGAGCATGTTCTAACATGCTACATCAATTAATATACCAATAATCCCACATTTGTGTTCATAGACATTCAGACTACGATGAATAAGGAATTCAGTATGCCCAAGTCTAAAGCGCAATCAATCGTTGGATTCAAGGAAATCATGATGAAGCTTGGCGAGACACCCTGGGAGCTAGATCAAAGATTTAAATGTAAGATCCGAGAAGCTAACATGAATCTTACAGATGGGCAACACCGTGAATGGTTTGTGGCTTCACTCTTGCCTCATTTAAGGGTTGCTTTATCATAGCAAAATATTGGGACCCAGGTGGAAGCCTTGGAGATTGCAATGAAATTGCATGAGACAACGATTCAAGATGCTTCTTTAGGAGTTTTGTAGATTCAAGTGGAGTTGCAAAACCTTTGACTAGAGTTCTAAAGTTTTAAGAAAGATAGAGTGGCTTGGCTTTATGTGCACAAAGAAGTTTGGTGTTTGAAATGTAACAGTCAGGGGCATGATAAAGATCACTACCCCATCTTCGTAAATTATGTCAGAGGAGGAGGGTCGATGCCTCTAAGGATGGAATCGCAAGCAGGTCCAAGTACAAGGTCCTTGATGTTGTGTTCTATCCATCAAGTAGCTAGAAAACATATAATTGTCACTTGCTACAAAAATTTGTATAGACACCGTAACAACTCTTCTGCCACATTTTCAAATGAGTAGGTCACGATGAGTATAATTGTCATAGTTGTGAGTTAATGATGGATAGAATGTCTGCGTATCGAATGTAGAAAGAAACTCAGCCTTCGAATCAAGGCAATGGGGGAGCATATTAGTGGTGCGAAAGAGGTTGAGGTGGAGGAGGACCTGCGAGAGGTTAGGGACAAGTTATTTTCTACAATTGTGGACCATGACACTATGCATGAGAGTGTATGAACTCAATGCACCTACCGTGTTGATACTATACACATTTTGACCATGTGACAAAAGACTACCCTGTGTTAATAGCTAAGATGTGCAAAAAGGGGACGCAGCCCCAACAGCCTACCAAAAACCTGCAGATGATGAGGGCTGAACCCCGCGAAGAGGATCCTAATGTGAATATAGTGCTATGAAGTGGAATGACGACTACTGAAGGTAAGGGAAAGAAGCCTGAAGAAATTGAATGGGTCCGCAAAGCTCCAAAAAAGGAGGTTAGCATTGATTTAGAGCACATGAAAGAAACCTTCATTGAAGTGAAGAAAAGCTTCATTGAAGCTTCTACCTGAGGAAGCCAAGATAAGTAGTCTGAAGAAATGGACCCATCCATGCTTACTACATTTTTGGAGACCTGTATGAAGCTACTACGTGATACGAAGGCTATGAAAGTGTTACAAGAGTTGATCAATAAATGTGTTGGTAATGAAAATTCTCTTGAGGGACTACGCATGGTCAAGAAAATTGGTAAACATAGGGTAAGAACAGGGTGTGAGATGAGGCTCACTGCGCAAATAGGAAAATATGAAATGGACCAAGTTATTCTGGATCTTGGGTCAGATGTCAATGTTTTGCCGAAACAGACATGGAAGAGAATGGGGAGAACTGTGCTGCCCTAGTCTCCTATTCAATTGAGGATGATGAATCAACAAAAGATTATCCCCATGGGAAGATTGTAGGGAGTGAAAATAGATATTGTAGGCATGAGAACGCTGGATAATTTCAGAGTGATAAATATTATTGATGAAAGTAATCCCTACCTTCAACTCCTTGGGATCAATTGGGATATTTCAATGAATGGGGTGGTCAATTTGAAGAAGTGGATGATGTCATTTGAAAGAAAATCTCTACGTGTAGTAGTACCTTTGGACCCTGCCGAAGGACCACGCTATACTAAACCAGTCCACAATTATGAAAGTGATGATGATTTGGACCAAATCTACAAACTAATAGCATGAGATCAAGATTGGGTGAATCTAAAATCACATGGACGCATTGTATGGGACCGCAGAAGTTCCTATACATTGGATTCAGATGAAGATTTGGAACATTGGCATAATATGTTGCATGAAGTTTCTATTCTGCACAGTAACATGATGACTAAATAGTTGCGCTATGTATCATTGGAAGTAAGGAGTTTTCCTTATTATGATGGTCTAATTGATGTTGATAAATTTTTGGATGCATTTGAAAGGGAAGTACTAGAGAAGAACACTTCCAAGCCTTGGAGTTAGCCTGCAAGACGTGGGGTAAGCATAAAGACAATTTTGGTGGATGGCATGAATATAGAAGAATGATGAGGGTGTGGGTTGGTCACCCTAAGGTGTGATTGATAGAGAAATATGATGGGAGGAGTGACCCATGCGAGCACATAGCAACATGGACTCATGCTTATGGGGCAGAACCACACCTAGACTTGGTGCATCTGTTCTGTCAGACTTTGGACCCAATACCACTGAATTGGTACTTGGAAACAGAGCTTCGCCATGACATGGATGAATGGGATATTTTCAAATAAGGATTATTGATGAAAATAAGATTTGAGGATGGATTCAAGTGCATCGATGAAGCATTGCAGGAGGTCAAAGAAGCCACTTCAGAATTCTACATGATCCTTTGGATTCGATTTACCCTGATTGGACCACCCAACTGTGCCATCCGTTGGAATGCTATAATGTGACTGCTGAAGCAGAAGAGGAGGATCTAAGGAACATTAATATCCCAGAGGAAGAATGTCTCTGCAAAGTTGAGGGGCCATAGATAGAGAACCCAGATATCATGTGCCACTGAAAACAAGACAAGTGAACATTGAAACAGAGGCAAAGCTGAAGTTTGCAAAGATCGGGGACTACTGGCATGATGCTACTGTGGATAAGGTCACTGAGTTGCTCTGTGAATACCAGAATTTGTTCCCTACAAATATTTCAGACCTAAAGGAGGTAATATGAAATTTAGGAGTGATGAATATAACGTTGAAACCAAATGCGAAGCTTGTAAAGAAGAGGCCCTATCACCTTAATCCTAAGTACAAGGAAAAGGTCCGCTTGGAATCAAGGAAAATATTGGCAATAGGCATTATTTTATTGAATCAATGGAGGAGTTAGATTGGGTAAGTACTATGGTAGTTCAGGAAAAGAATTAGAAGGATGAGATAAGGATCTACGTCCATCTCAGGAAACTCAATGATGCTTGCGTTCATGATCCCTTCCAAACTCCATTCACATATGAGGTATTAGATAACATTGGAGGGTAGGAGGCCTATTCATTCACTGATGGGTTCTCTGCATATCATCAGATAAAATTCACGCTGGAAGATAGGAGTAAGATGACATTCACAACTGAGGGGGTATTCTTTCAGTATATTATAATGCCTTTTGGACTTAAGAATGCACCGACAATATTTTTGCATGTAGTCATTGTGACATTCAAAGAGTTCATTCACAAGTTTTTGAAGGTATACTTTGATGATTGGATTGTGTTTGGACTGGTCAAACATGATGTAGCTAGTTTGTGCTTGATGTTTGATACATGCCGAAGGTACCAGATTGCACTAAACTTGAGGAAGTGTTTGTTTTGTGTCCCTTTTGAAATATTATTGGGTAATGTAGTGTGAAGATAAGGATTAATGGTGGAGCCAACTAAGATCATGGTTATAATCAATTTGGAGGTTCCACGAAGTGTTAAAAAGGTGCATGCAATGTTGGGTCATACAGGGTACTACCAAAAGTTCATCAAGAATTATGCTCATATTACCGCATTGATGGAAAAGTTGTTGAAGACGGACACTACATTCTGTTGGAATGAGGAATGTCAATGGAGTTTGGATGTGTTAAAAGAAAAGAAATCCTAGTCTTCCCAGATTGGAAGAAGGAATTTCATGTGCATGTGGATGCAACATGTATTGTACTAGGAGAAATATTGACACACAATGGTGAAGGAGAACTGGATCACCCAATTGCATTTGCAAGCAAGAAGCTGTCAAAGGATGAAAAGAATTATTTGATGATAGAGTGCAAAGGGTTGGCTATAGTGTATGTGCTCCAGAAGTTCAGACATTACTTGATAGGTGGACACTTTAAGATGTATATAGACCATTCTACATTAAAGTACTTGGTCAACAAGCCTGTGTTGGGGGGGGGAATATGTAGATGGTTGTTGTTGTTTCAGGAGTATGATTTCAAAGTCATTTTGAAGCCAAGGAGATTGAATGTAGGACAGGATCATGTATCACGCATTGAAACCGGAGAGGAGCCTACCAGCTTAGAGGAGGGGTTGTTTAACACGCAGCTCTTTTCGGTGGGAATGGCAGGCAATCATTTTTCAAACATTATCCATTTCCTGACTATGGGAATGGCTCCAAAGGGGTAAACTGGTCAATAGAAGAAGGAATTGGTGGTGCGCACGACAATTTTTTCTCTTATTGAATGTCACTTGTATAAAATGGGATCAAACAAAATAATGTGACACTATGTGCTTGATTTTCAACGAAGCAATATCCTAGCTGAAGCTCATGGAGGGGCTACAGGCAGCCATTATGCAGGAAAGGAAATAGCGTATAATATTCTTCGTACTGGGTTGTGGTGGTGAACATTGCATAAATATTCAAAAGCATATTGTAGGGAAATGTGATGCATGTCAGAGGACGGCAGGCCATCACAAAGGGATGAGCTGCCTCTAAATCTACAAGTCTCATTGCAGCCATTTGAAAAGTGCGCAATTGACTTTGTAGGAGCAATTTAGCCTCCAAGAAAGAAGACATGTGTATGGTATATCATCACTGTGACTGAGTATTTGACCAGATGGGTGGAGGTGAAACCCATGAAGGACTATACAGGGGTAACAACTATGAAGTTCCTATTTGAATATGTACTAAGCAGGTTTGATTGCCCAAAGATTTTGATGAGTGATTCTGGTACACATTTCCTTAATGAAAAAATTAGTGTGCTAATGCAAGAGTTCCAATATGATCATCAAAAGGGAATGCCATATCATCCTCAGGCCAATCGGATGGTGGAAGCATTTGATAAGATATAGGATAATGCATTGACAAAGGTTTGCAATGCACAGAGGAATGATTGGGACGTGCACGCCCCTATTGTGTTATGGGCGTATAGGACTACCTGTAAGATGTTGGTTAGACATACACCTTTGAAGCTTGTCTATGGTGTAGAAGTTGTGATGCTGATGGAATACATTATGCCTAGTATACCTACACATTCATAGGAATGGAGGACCGCAAAGCCTTAGAAGAGTGGCTCGCTCAACTGACAGAGCTGGAGGAAGATAGATTCTTGGTTGGATTCCATCAACAAGTTTAGAAGGAGCACAACAAGGCATGGCATGATCGACACATTAAGCTGTGCACCTTCAATTTAAATGATTTAGTTTTATTATATGATAGCAAGTTTGATAAATTTCCAGGAAAATTCTAGATGCATTGGCTAGGGCCATATGTGTTCAAGGAGATTACCGATGGTGGAGCAATTCAACTTGTGAAATTGAATGGAGATGCATTTCCATGAAAGGTATATGGGAGTTGGTTGAAGCCATACACCGAGGATCTAGCCAAGTGACTATATGATGGTAGTATAGTCTTAGCGCTCTAAACAGCTGTAAGGAAGTGTGAGACTATAAACTACACTACTTGGGTTGTAGACCTGCATGACGAGGGGCTTGCTTGGAACAGGAGGACGTCACAGTTTAAAAAGAAGAGCACAGGGAGCTGCGTTATAGGGGTGGAGATCGTGCAGCACAGCCTGAAAGTGATCATTGCCATCACTCTTCATGATTTGACTACCAAAATATGGTTAAGAGGACCGGGTGGCTGGCATTCAAGCAATTTAAGGCTGAAATAAAGTGTGAAATCTTTGGAAATATCCTGCCAATCTCGCATTTATGAATGGATTTTGGGGGAAACAGGAAAATTTGAATTTGAATTTGCCTATAAATTACACATGGCCATCCAATAAGAAACACTTTTCATTCTGAGAATTTATGATTTTTGTTATCTGTTGTGTGAGCTCTTTGAGAGTTTGCTTGCAAGCCCCGTGTTTGAACAATATCTAGAGTATGATTAGATCCTCATTGAAAACATCATGTCTACACTAGCTAAGACTGATAGTACTGCGGGTGTTGTCACCTCTGAGGGAGCTGCCTCTAAAGATGTGACCATGGAGGTTCCCGCGGTAGTGCCTAATGCACTGAGGTCGCCTAGGCCAAAGCATATGCCGACAATAGAGGTTCCCAAGCCAAAGAAGGATAAACAGAATAAGACATTGCTGGCGTGTGAGTCACTAAGGAAACATGCAGCTACATAGGCATAGTGGAAAGAAAATCCAACAACGTAGGAGAAAGGAAAAGTGTTAGACCTAGAGACCGATGAGGGAACTGAAGACATCGATATTGAGGGGGTAGACCCCATTTCGAAGTTTTTTGGGAATAGACCAAGGCAAGGCGAAGGTCTTGAATGATCCAGATGAGGGATAGCTCCTCCTAAACATAAACCTACTACCAAAAATCATAACGTTTGAAGGTCCACATGTACAATATCTGAAGCTTGAAGATTGGTATTTGGGGGACATTGAATGGCTCTCTCACCTGGCTACTGATACCTTCATGAAATAAGTGTTCTACAAGGAGTTTGGTGTCACTGCATTGGATCTAGTGGAATGGATTCGCGAGGTAAACAAGGTAGGGTTGTTGAACTTGCTATGGGTGCCTCACTACCACCGCGCCCATATAAATTTGACAATTATTAAGCAATTCTTGTGCCTTGTGCATGACGGGCACTTGTGCTTGAGTTAGATGATACTGATCACTAATATGTTGATCCATAACATCACATTGTTAACTCATTTAGGACTCAATTTGGCAAAGGAATTTGGAGGAAAGACGGGCGAGAGTGACCTTTCTGAGAAGATGAAGGAACAATTCAAACTTGTCAAGAAAGCACACAGGTATTCCATTTCTAGTATTACTGACCCCACAGTGAAGGTGGCCACCCAAATTTTGGCTGGAAAACTGATGAGAAAGTGTCGCGCAGATGAGATGCTAACACCAGTGGTTTCGTTAGTGGCTTAGTTAACGGAGGGTGTACAGTTTAACTGG
Source organism: Pinus taeda (assembly GCA_000404065.3). Classification (NCBI taxonomy): domain Eukaryota; kingdom Viridiplantae; phylum Streptophyta; class Pinopsida; order Pinales; family Pinaceae; genus Pinus; species Pinus taeda. The sequence goes on along the minus strand of APFE030194673.1, from coordinate 96,915 downwards.
GTGCACTACCTATGCAGCGAGTTCCTTGTGAACGACAGAGAGGCCTAGGACCAAAGCAATACTTTCCATTATTCTTGGTTGTTATTATCAATTGTGATGGTCACATGGGAGTTACTGAAGGATAGCTAGTTTCCTTTAATCGAGGCAAACTTACCAAAAGCATCCAAGTTTTTTTTCTCTAGGCTATAAAGGACGTTGTGGGTTCGTGAAAGAAAAATATTTTGGGTGCTAATGGAGGCAACCATCTGTGCATCCATCAACAGAAAGCCGTAGTTGTCACCAACAATTTTTTAGCAGATATCTGTCTACATGGAGTTCAAAGAAGACTTCCACTATGTTTATATCCAAGCACTGAAGTATCTAGATTAGAAGTGGTATGATATTTGCTGCTTGGCTATAGATGATGCCATTACATAGTTCATTAAGCGATGGCTAGTAAATTGGCACACACCATTAGATTTGGTCGTTGGGACTAGCAAGTATGTGGACAAGGAGAAAAAGGAAGTGGCCCAAATGGAGGTGCAATAGTTGGCAGAAAAAAAGGAGGAAGGAGACTGAGGAGAACACACGGGTAGAAGCGAAGTGCACCACCAAGGAATAAGCAGAGTAGGAAGAGCACATCTCTGATAGAAGTCATAAACATGCTTTGTCCCAAATGAAAGACGAAGAACTATCAGAATAGGGTGGCAAAGATGTAGAGAGAACTGCTTTACACGTAAAGTGACATAGCGAATAGGAAAAGGATGGGTAGTGAAAGAATACCAAAGCATCCAAGTCGTCACTAGATCTAATCACCTTAACAAAGGGTGACTTGGATGATATTGGAGATAAGGTAAGAGATATGACAGCGGAACTACTACAGCAGCTTGAGCAGTAGCAAAAGAAAGCACTAGTTGCTTTACAGATGGTTCTATGCGAGTTGTAGATCCAAACAACTAGACTACAGGCAGGTGCAAGGAAGAGTAGTGCAACATCAACTAGTTTGGCGCCATGGACCGCTCAAGAACTAGAGTTCATTTGATCCTTAGATCGGTGGGTAGTCATGTTGTCGGATGGAGCCATGAGCATGGAGGCAGAAGATGACAAGGCTACTGTCAGTGCTTTAAGGAATTTTGGCCTCCACTTGGTGGCACTCCCCAGTGGATTCCTTCACACACTACAAGAAAGTGTGATAGCAGAGATCAGGGCCCAAGAGAAGTGCATACTAAGCATGATTAGTGAACTAAAAGTCAACAACAAACATATGTTCATATAAAAGATAGGAGTGCTAGAAGCATGGAAGAAGGTTTAGGAGAAGAATGAGTGAACCGCAATTCTAGTAACCGAAGCATGCAGAACCATTCAAGAACTGCACATACCCAAAGAAGTGTTGTTGGAGGCCAAGATTAGGAAATTGGCTGCAGGTGTGCATGATACAAGGATAGAATGGCCAAGGTTTAGTTTGAAATGAACCTTAAAATCACAAAAATTGAATTGAAGTCACAACCTTCAACTGCGCTAGAGGTCATAGAATAGCGCAAGGGAGTTGTGAAGGATGCAGTCGTGACAGTAGATGCCATGGTAGCATATTCCACCCTACTCTTTGAGCAGTCCATGGAGGTCGTTATGAATCTGTAGGAGGATCCTAAACTATAGAGGTTGAACATAGAGGCCCAAGAATTGCAGTAGCAATATGATGAAGCAAGAGTGATGGCATGTACCGTCACCATATCATAGTGATTGGCTAAGCTTCACGAGCCAAAGCAATTTCTCAAACTGGTGGAGGTAGCACAACGCAAAGAGGCAATCCACAAGGCTAGATTGGGGCCTTGACTAGACGAGGCATATGTTATCTCTGCCACCATTGAAGAGAAGTTGGTAGGCCTATAGAGAACATAGCAAAATGTCAAAGAAGATAGTGCAAGACAACTAACTAAGTAGTTGGTCGAGCAGATCAAGCAGGTAGGCACGCATAGTGCGACCATGGTAGCAGTAGTGCAATTCAAGTTGGGAGGTCTCGACAGTAAGAGATTTGTGCTAGTAGAGTGACTCAAGGGTGAGTCACGATATTTGTGATGGCGACCTATTGGGATAGGGTCCCCTGCGGTCAATTTTGGGGCAAAAGCTCAAGTTTTGGGGCAGAAAACCCAATTTTTTGTTATGTAAAGTGTATAGTCTCTGCAAGTTGTGGTCGTAGAGTGCATAGATAGTAAGTGTCATAAAGGGATTTTCCCTTCTTTTATGTAAGTTTTGTCAGCTTGTATAGACCTACCCATGGTCTGTGGACCATGGGATTGTACAAAAAGGAGAGTCTTAGAGATTCTAAGGTAGTTCATAGATCATAGTTAATATTTGATGAATGGAATGGGTCATTAGAAGTGAAGAGTGAAGATTCTTTGAGTAGAAGAGAGGCTCTGTAGCTGTGTGCACAGAGGCCTAGAGTAGAGTCCACAGTTGAGTGTGTGAACCCTTGTAGCTAAGAGCATAGTGTAGTCTAGAGTCTGTATGAAAATATGAAGTATCAATAAAGAGATTATTCTGGAAATAACTGTGTTTTGTCCATTTTCTTCTAGTATGAATGAATGTGTTTATGTTATGATGAATAATGGGGTTATGATTTAATACTATTTTAATTTGAAAGGTTTACATTTTTATATGAACGTAAGCACTAAAATTTCTTTACACGAAGAATATCTTAATGCATGTTAAATATATCAAATACTTAGGCTGATCTGGGTAAATACAGAACTAAGAGTAGTTACAGAGGAGCGTAAGTGGTTGACCTATTTAGGATCTACGATAGATAGTTGTAGACCTTTGTAAAGGTCTAGAGGTTGGTAAGAGGAAGTTATATCAATAAGCCTTAAAGCCTTATTGTTGGGAAGAGGTTGCTTGGGGCCAATATTGGGGATAAAAACCTAAGTTTTGGGGCTAAAAGCTGAAGTTTTGTGTAAAGAATGTAAAGTCTCCTCATTTTGTGGCCACAGAGCATGAAGATGTAAGCAGTCAAAAAGGGTTTCCACCCTGAATTTAGATAGTTTGTGTCATCTTGATGAGATCCTCCCTTGGTCCGCGGACCGTGGGATTTTATAAAAAGGGAGTCTTAGAAGAGTCTATGGTAGTAGTTAATATTTTGGTAGACTTCTGAGTAATATTATGGGTTTGTGAGAGCAAAGAGAGAAGAGTCTTAGCATCGTAAGAGGTTCTAGAGCTGACTGCGTAGAGGCCTTGGGTAGAAGTTTGTAGCTGAGTGCGCAGACCCCTGAAGCTATGTGCACAGGGTAGTTAGAGTCTGTACTGGAAATCTGGATTATCAATAAAGAGAAGTATTCTAGAATTATTTGTGTATGTGTTATTTTACTTCAATTATGAATGTTGCAATTATGTTATGTTGAATACTGGGATTATGAATTAATGCTATATTGATGCGCGAATCTATATATTTTACTTTTTCATATGAATGAAAGTAAGAATATCTATTTATATGAAGATAACTATAATGCATGTTAAAGTTAACCAAGACTTAAGAGAATATGAGTAAATATAGGAGTAAGAGTAATTATAGAGGTGCATAAGTGCCTGATCTATCTATTTAGGATTTGCAAAGGATGATCAGAGACTTTTGCAGAGGCTTCAAGGACAAATAAGAGAAGTACTTTGATAAGACCTAAATGGCTTATTGGTCTACGTGAAGGCAGGGTTACGACATATAACTAACATCACAACCATCTCCGAGTGTGAAAAATTGGTTCCTGCATCTCCCCATACTGCTTCCGGTGATATTTCAGTCCACGCTCCACAGTTTGATGCCGAAAAGGCCATTAGTGTAGGGATTTGCTTGGATACATAATGCTAAACCCGAGTCAAGGCCAATCAGACCAAAAAATGGTTCTATTAATGAGATGTGTGATATTGCATCATTGTAATCCAACTAAGAAGGAAATTGAAAACTGGTTGGATAGAAAAATCCATGAATTTGCAGCTCAAGAAAACATGAATTTGTGATTGATGAAAGAACAATGGTTGGATAGATGTACATAGCGATACACAAAATATTCTTTTTTTCCTTCCGGTTGAATTATAGAGTGGATCCTGAAGTTGGTAGATGGCCAAGGGAGGTGGAGGCTTGACAATCCGATTGTATGGACCCCAAAGTTAGCGCAAAAATTGGAAGCCTTTGAGGATAAGATCATGTGCGTTGTCAATCATTGGCTCGATCGTATCATAGGAAGGTTTGTGATAGAATTGGCGGTCGATACTTCGGTCAGTTACAGTGAAGTAGAGCGCGTCTTCTTTAAAGGGCCATGAGGTAAGTATTTGAAATCGTTAAATATTTGGATTAAGATGCTCTTGTGTGAAAAGTGGGTTATGCAGTTACCTTGATTTTTGAGGCTACGCGAAGTGGAAGGACACTCAGGGATGGAGGAAGAAAAGACCCTGAAGATAGCCTGCTAACTGAACCTCCTCTGAGTGATGATGAGGGAGTAGCACATGCTTCTCCATAGAGCACTATTGAGTTAATAAATAAAGGGTTCCCATGAATACCTCATCCACTCACACCACCTCCATCTTCACCCCCACCGCTTAGACCCTCACCCACACCATCGCCACCTCCACCACCATTCAACATGGTGAACTCCGTAAAGATACCTATGTTCAAGGGCATGGGAAATGAAGATCCAGACCAATTTTGGTTCATCACAAAGGTTGTATGGGAATCTGAAGGTATCACAGATGATCAAATGAAGAAAGCGACATTACTTAGTGCTTTGAAGGACTGCACATTAACATGGTACATTAAGTACTACACGGATAATCCTATGTCCATGTTACCAGATATCTAGACTGCACTAAATAAGGAATTTAGTAGGCCTAAGTCTAAGGTGCAATCAATTGTGGGATTTAAAGAGATCATGATGAAGCCTGGTGAGATGCCCTAGGATTTGGATCAAAGATTCAAGTGTATGATCCATGAGGCTAACATGAATCTGACTGATGGGTAGCACTGTGAATGGTTTATGGCCTCCTTCCTGCCTCATCTAAGGGTTGCACTATCACAACAGAAGATTGGGACCCAAGCGGAAGCTTTGGAAATTGCAATGAGATTACACAAGAAACCAATTCAAGATGCTAATCTAGGGGTTCATCAGATTCTTGCGTAGTTTCAGAATCTTTGCCTCAAAATGCAAAGTCTCAGAAAAAGACAGAACAACTTGGTCAGAGGCATGCGAAGATGTGTGGTGCCTAAAATGTAAAAGCCAGGGACATGACAAAGATCACTGTCTAGTTTTCGCAAATTATGTTGTAGCAGGGGAGCCAATGCCTGCAAGGCAAGAAGCTACAGTAGGGCCAAGTACAGGGCCCATGCTATAGTGTGCTATCTATCAAGTAGCTAGGAAACATGTGACAGACAATTTTCATTTGCTGCAGAAATTCATACGGACACTGCAATAGCTCTTCTGTAACTTTTGTCAATTAGTGGGTCATGATGAGTGCAATTGACGTAGTTACAAATTAATTATGGATAGGACACATTCATACATAGTGCAGACGTAAATGCAACCTCTGGACCAAGGCACTAGAGGAGTGCGAGGTAAGTATCAAGGGTGTGGACAAGGCCAAGGTGGAGGAGGACCTGGTAGAGGTTGAGGCAAGATTATTTGTTACTACACATGAGACTATCCGAATCCGATGCGAATGTCATGCTGATATTGTACTTAGTTTGACCATGCGATGAAGGATTACACTATACTGTTAGATAAGATACGTGAAATGGGGGGCACAACCTTAGAAACTAACTCAGAACTTACAGATGGTGAGGGTTGAACCTCACGAGGAAGACCCTAAGATAAATATTTTTCTTTGGGGTGGAGCAACGACTGGTGAAGATAAGGGGAAGAAACTTGAAGAAGGTGAGTGGGCCTACAAAGTGCCAGAAAAGGAGACCGGGTTTGATTTGGAATGCAAAAAAGAAACATTTATGGAAGCGAAGAAATTTTTTGGTGATGCCTCTACTTCAGGGAGTCAAAAGAAGCTGACTGAAGAAATGGAGCCGTCTATGATTACGATGTTCTTGGAGACATGTATGAAACTGCTACATGATAAAAATGGTATGAAGGGACCATAGGAGCTAATAAATAGGTGTGCTAGCAAGGATAACACTACTGACAAACCGTTGATAGTTAGAAAGCTTGATAAGCATAAGGCAAGAACTGGACATGAGATGAGACTCACTGCCTTACAAAATGGACCAAGTTATCTTAGACCTAGGGTCTGACGCCAACATTTTTCCGTAACATACATGGGAAAGAATGGGGAGACCTGTGCTACAGTGGTCTCTGACTTAGTAAATGATGGAGAATCAATAGAAAATCATCCTAATGGGAAGGTTGTAGGGGGTAATAGTTGATATCGAAGGCGTGAATGCACTGGATGATTTTGAAGTGATAGAGATTGTGGATGACAACAATCCATACCCTGCACTCCTAAGGATCAACTGGGCCATTGGGATGAATGGGGTAATCAATATGAAGAAGCGGAAGATGATATTCGAGAAGAAATTGCTCTGTGTAGTAGTGCCACAAGACCCTGCAGAAGGATTGCGCTATACTGAATTGGTCTGCGATTATGAACGTGATGACAATTTGGACCCGATTTACAAGATAACAGTGGGAGATCATGATTGGGTGAATCCAACAGTAGACGAACGTATTGCATGGGACTGTGAGAGCTCCTAAACATCAGATTCAGATGAAGAATGGGAACACTGGTGGAATTGACTACATGAAGTATCTATGCTGCGTTGTAATATGATGACCAAGTTGTTGCACTGTGTATCATCAGAGGTAATAAATCTGCTTACTATCAACAGTTAACTAATGTTCATCACTTTTTGGAGACATTTGAAAGGGAAGTACATGAGAAACATCGCTTCTAGGCATTAGATTGGGTGCTACATGGCACGCCTGCAAGATGGTGGGCTACGCACAAAGATAGTTTTGATGATTGGTGCAAATATAGGAGGATAATGAGGGTATGCTTTGGTCATCCGAAGGTACCATTAATAGAAGAAATGATTTGCGTGACCATTTGGACAAATGGACTGAAGAGTATGGAGTGAAGCCTCAACCAGAGTGGGTCTGTCTATTTTTTCATACCTTGGTTATTATACCAATGAATTGGTACTTTGAGATAGAACTCCACCATGGCAGTGGAGAATGGGATATATTGCACCAAGGATTTTTCATGACATTCAATTTTGAGGATGGATTTGAATCTATCGATGAAGAATAGCAGGAGGTTAAGACAACAATCTTCAAGATACCGCAGGATCCTCTAGATTTGATTCAACATGATTGGACTACCCAGCTAAGGCATGCACTGGAGTGTTAGAATGTAACAATGAAAGAAGAAGATGAAGACCCAAGGAAGATTAATATCCCGAAGACTGAAGGTCACCGCAAAGTTGGAGGACCGCAGCTAGAGAACCCTGACATAACTGAGCTGCTCAAAACTAGACAGGTAAACATTGGCATGGAGGCAAAGTTAAAGTTTGCAAATATTGGGGACTACTAGGATGACATGACAGTAGATAAGGTTTCCAAACTACTTCGTGAATATCAGGAGCTATTCCCCACAAAGTTTTCATATCTAAAAGGGATAATAGGAGACCTGGGTGTCATGAATATCACATTAAAACTGAACTTGAAACCTATGAAGAAAAGACCTTACCAACTCAATCCAAAGTATAAAGAAAGCATCCTCCTAGAGTTAGATAAGATGCTTGTGGCAGGTATCATTGAATTGGTGTAAGAATCTAATTAGGTGAGCCCAATAGTAGTTCAGGAAAAGAAGCAGAAGGAAAAAATAAGGATATGCATAGATCTCATGAAGTTGAATGATGCCTGCATGCATGATCCCTTCACAGCTCCATTCATCGATGAGGTCCTCCATAATGTTGGCAGCCAAGAAGCATATTTTTTCACTGATGGGTTCTCTGGGTACCATCAGATCTAGATCGTGTCAGAGGATAGAAGTAAGATGACCTTCATGACTAAATGGGGATGCTTCCAGTATACGGTGATGCCTTTTGGGCTAAATAATGCACCGACAATCTTTTCGCATGTAGTTATTGTGGTGTTCAAGGATTTCATTCACAAATTTCTCGAGGTATACTTTGATAATTGGACAATGTTTAGATTTGTAAAGTGCCATGTGGCAAGTCTATTCTCGATGCTAGATACATGCTAGAGGCACCATATCATGCTCAATCTAAATAAATGTTTGTTCTGTGTCCCTCTTGTTATCTTACTAGGTCATGTGGTATGCAGACAAGGCATGATGGTAGACCTTGTGAAGATCACGGTCATAATCAGTTTGGAGGCACCAAGGAGTGTGAAACAACTGCCTGCAATGTTGGGGCATATGGTATACTATAGGAAATTCATCAAGAGCTATGCCCAGATCACGGCACTAATGGAAAAACTGCCAAAGAAGGATGTTACGTTCTGTTGGAAGGAAGAATGCCAGAAGAGCTTCAATGTGATAAAGGAGAAAATGGTCACCGCGTTGATCTTAGTCTTCCCGGATTGGAAAAAGGAGTTTCATGTGCATGTGGACGTGTCATGTATTGCGTTGGGAGTAGTATTAACTTAGGACAATACAAGGGAATTAGATCATACTATAGCATTCACAAGTAGGAAGTTGTCTAAAGCAGAGAAAAATTATTCCACGATAGAGTGCGAAGGACTAGCTATGGTCTATGCACTCTAGAAGTTCAGGCATTATTTGTTGGGCATACATTTTAAGATGTATACAAACCATTCTGCATTGAAATAATTGGTCAACAAGCCTGTGTTAGGGGGTAAGATATGCAGGTGGTTGTTGTTGTTCTAGGAATATGGTTTTGAAGTTATTGTGAAACCCGGATGCTTGAATGTTAGACCGGATCATCTTTCACGCATTGAAATAGGAGAGGAGCCTACTAACTTTGAAGAAGGACTACCCAACATGTAGCTCTTTTGCAATGCATGTCGCGGACAACCATTTTGATGATATTATACACTTCTTGATGACAGGAATGGCTGCGGAAGGATATAAAAGTCAATAGAAGAAGGAATGGGTGTTGTGCGTGACATACTTTTCTGTCATTGTAGGACACTTGTACAAAATAGGATCAGATGAAATATTGTGATGTTATGTGCTAGAGTTTGAATGAAACAACATTGTCATTGAGGCTCATAACAAAGCTGTGGGAGGTCATTATGCGGGAAAAGCAACAATGTAGAAGATTCTACGCGTTGGGTTGTGGTGATCAACCTTACAGAAGGATTTGAAAGCATATTGTAGAGCATGCAATGAATGCCAAAGGATTGGTAGACCCTCAACCAAGGATAAGTTGCCTCTAAATACACAAATATCGTTATAGCCCTTCGAGAAGCGGGCGATTTACTTTATGGGACCAATTGGCCTCCAAGGAAGAAGATGTGTGCATGGTACATCATCCCCGTGACTGAGTACTTAACCAGATGGCTAGAGGCACATCCTATGAAGGACTCTACAAGCATGACGACAAAAAAATTATCTTTGAGTGCATACTGACAAGGTTTGGTTGTCCCAAAATTTTAATGAGCGACCACGATACACACTTTCTTAATCAGACGATCAGAGTGATGACAGAACAGTTTCATTTTTACCGTCAGAGGAGCACACCTTATCACCTGCAGGGTAATGGAATGGTAGAAGCATTTAATAAGATACTAGATAACGTGCTAACAAAGGTTTACAATTGTGATGTAGGTAAATTCTAAGTGCAGACAAAAACAATTCCTCTATCCTGAGAGAGTGGGTCTGGTCACTGTTGGGTTGTGTTATATTATTTCCACATAGTTAACAGGGGGTTTGAGGGGTACCCGTAACCCCACTTTATGGGGT
>APFE030194673.1:38542-82474 GCA_000404065.3 Pinus taeda | reverse complement strand
AAGAAAACAACAAGTGGGAGATTGTTGGGTTGTGTTATATTCTTTCCACATAGTTAACAGGGGGTTTGCGGGGTACCGGTAACCCCACTTTATGGGGTACAGGGCAGTGCCCCGGAAAATTTTGGTTTTGGACCCTATGTTAGGTTGGGCAGACCCACCTATGGTTTTGTGCATGATTTTAGCAAATGTTTTTTGGACGCGATGGTTTTCGGTCCATGGTATTGGATGCTGTGGCATGTATAAATATGTATTGTAACATTGAGAGGAACATAATGAAAAATCAAGCTGGTAGTCCCGGTTTTGGGATCTAGTGGGAAAGCTCTGTGTATATGTGTTTTATGTGTTATGGTCTCGCATTTTTATTTTTCCTATGATTTAGAATTCGTATGAAGGTAATTTTTGTATGGGGTTAAAACCTACAGTCACAAACATACAATCTATGCAAGATTCCCTTAGAGTAGAATCAATTAAGGGGGTCTACCTCTTAATATCAAACAACCAACATAATAGCATACAATATTTTATTTAGCCTACTTAACAAGTAAAGAAACATTAAGCCATAAATATGTGAGATGAAATTTCATGTAGGAAATCAATCGACAGTTGCATCTATATTAGTTTAAGAAGAGATTACAACTGCTACCTTGACATTATTGTTCTCCTCCAACATATCCGGGTTCCCACACTTCTACTAGCATCTCATGGATAGCCTCAACAATGGTAGTCTCAAAGCTTTTCCCTTTAGTATTCAAACCAAACCAAAGTCACAATTCTCCCTTAAACACAAACTAGAAATCTACAAACTATGAGTAGCTTCTTGAATACTCCAAAATCAAAACCTCAGCCAGAACCTAATTAAGACTAAAAGCTAGCTTGTGCTTGCGAAAAAGGAGAGGTTTATATAGCTTGGATGGAGGGGATATGGTTCCTCTTCTCATGGTACAAGGCCCTATCTCTTGTATTAGTTCCATCCTAATAGGGGAAATGAGCCTAAATTGACCTCTTTGACTCCATTCGGCCTAACCATTTACTAGATTTCGATTACGAAGCTTCTAGAGCTGGAAGCTTTGGCTCCATATTTAAAAAAAAAATATCCAAAGTAGGATCAGTGTGATTGAGAAAGGGCTCAGTCGATTCGATCAGTACTAGGGTACATATCGGCGCGAGGAGGACATGGGTCATTAGTGTCGGTCTTGTAAACATGGATAAATAGAAGATTTTTTGGAAATGATGCAAAAGGGAATTGTTCTCCTCATGAAGAGGGACATAATGAGAGTTTCTTTATGATAGGAAAGCATGTCGGGTACACTATAGAGGTCCTCTAGGATCGTGGATGGGGAGTATAGGGACAGTGAAAAAATGTTGTGTAACAGATGCCCCATAAAGCGTGAAGGTTGATCTAGAGTGAGGGGTGAAATGCTTTACAAGTGGAAGCGAGGAACGAATTCCATCATGGGAAAACCTGCAAGTAAGGATATATACATATAGATCAATGAAAGCTCTGAATAATAATACATGAATCGTGGTATGGATGTAACCATCTAGACAATGATCATGTAAATGGATCCAAGGCATAGGCACAAGCATCGAGTGGAAAGGATCATAACAAAACCAAGATATGGTCACAACCATTAAATAATAAGAAGCATCACATATCACGACTCATGGGATGGTCACAGACATCCATCTAAAAGAGACATGTATATTAACATGACCATGTAACATCGCCTCGCAACCTCAACTTGTGTAATCTTAGCTCAGATTCTTACACTCCAAACAACCCGATCAAAGTACAAAACCTAACATGTGAATGAATGTGTTGAAGTCGAACGACCTAAGAAGTCGCTTGGTTACCGGTCAATGATGTGAGCCGTTAACAAGCATGAGAGAAACCACCAATAATGACAATGGATCTCAAGGTACTGGCAGCATATTTCATGGAATGTGAATAAATGAACTAATGTCGAACACCCATGAAATCACCTGATCGAAAGCCAATGATGTGAAATTGTCATTGAGTGCAAACAACTTTCCATTAGGGCATGCAAGCTCTGAGGTACTGGAAGGGAGTTTCTCGGCCAACTTCCTAGATAATGTGCTGAAGTCAACAAGAAGTGACTATGTCAAAGGAGGGAGATGATGTATGCCATACCATCAACATGAGACAAAGGGATGCAAATGATTTCATATGATACAGAGAATTAAGAGTAAGTGTAATTGCATAAAGACTAACTCTTGAACATATCAACAACATGATTCTAGAGTTTGGCAGTTTTTGGATCCATAGGATCAGTGGTCCAGATGACATGGCAGAGATCAAATGGAAGGGCGAAAAATGAACAACCCAACCCAGGGAGGTCAATGATGAAAGGAGGATAGCCCAAACCGACATGAAACAAATATTGTCATGTTCGAGAGTAAGCTGCCGACATGATTGATTGAAGTTCCAAATTTTCCCCCACCATTTCTGGCAGGTATCCCAATTATTTTTTATATAAAGCTTGAAGGAAATTGCATGTGCTTGCACTATAAGTTCATCCTACGGAAGAATCCGACCTAGTAAGTTTAATGAGTCCTAGGAAGGAGAAGCTCACATTTGTCATGGTGACTAATTCGATGTCGTTTAATGTTTTAACATGTCCAACAAATGTGTAACTCAATATCATTTTCATGTTAAGAGAGTTTTAAAAAGACATGAAAAAGAAAAATCCACATTGTCCCCTTTCATACATTTGTGTCTCTCGAGCCTGAAAAGGTAGAAAACAATACTTGAGATAACCGATTGACCATTTCAGCCAAGGAGTACCTTTTTTGTAAATAGTTTATCCCATCTTGAAAAAGGGGTAAATGTATATTGGGTAAATGATGTTTCGCATCCTTTAATGAGTTGAAAACGACAAGAGCTCAACAATCTTTTCGTGTTTAAAAGGTCGAAAAAGAGTTGAAAGCAGAGCTCCCATTTTGTTTTTTTTAACAAGTAAAAGGGAAAATACTCGATGATATTTTCAGTTGAACTTTACGAGTCAAGAAAAGGGATTAAACAAGACTCAAGTACCATTGTCAACAATCTATCATTTGTCACTACACGAAAAAGGTAAACGCATTATGAAGTTCTGAGCTAAATGAGGTCAGAAACACTTTAAAAAAACCCTAATATTTTCATAAAAATGAATAAAAAAAGGGAGAAAGTAATTATTTTTTACTTTTTACCATTTTCCCGTTGGGTGAAGAGATTTTTACCCTTTTGTGCCCTAATTTTTCTGGAGCAGATTGCAGGAGATCCGAGGGGTCATTCGTCGAGCCCTTAGGTGCAGGTACAAGCCAAGACCTTAAGCTCCATTTTCATACTGTTTTTTCCTATCTTTATCCATTTTTTGGATTTCATAGGGAAATTTTGGCAAAAATAATTTTCCCTCGACCAGTGTGATTTTTGGGAACAGAATCGGGTCGATTGGGGGTGGCCAAAACTGTCACTTGCACCATTGGCACAACTATTTTTAAAACAGTCACATCGATGCTGTGAACAAAAATTTACATGTTTATTGCTCAATTTGATCGTTTGAATCCAAATTTCTCTGTCAATAAATGATTATTGACTTGATTGAATGGTTTTTGGAGGAACAAAATCATTGAAAACAGTGGATTGGAAAGAAAGAGAGCATGAGGATATCGATAGCCAAAAAATAACTGATCCAAGTTGCTTGGAGGCTCTAAGGAATTGTGGGCTCCTCAAGTTCTTTCTCACACCAGGGATGTGGGCCCAAATTGAGCTGCAATGGTACCTGATTAGTCTCTGGGACATAAATTAGGAAATTTTTATCATTAGTGACCAAGAGCTAGAGTTGGAGACTTTAGATATTTATTTCATCACAATACTGCTCAGAGAGGGGAACCAGTTAACCTATATGTTTTTAGGCCGATTGGGGCAAGTGTGTCCATGTTACTTACTGAACATTGCCCAGAAGCTCTCAAATCCAAGAGTGGAAAGATCGAGATTGCGATTGTGTGGGATCTTGTGGTGAGAGTGTGTTGAAGCCTCGAAAATAGTTTCTTACAACATTGGGGAAAACCACCTTGTTCGACCCTTAGTTGCTAGTTCCTTTTCTGTTTGGTGTGGTGGCTCGAACTAGGGATAGTGGGACTAGTTTCCCAATCTAATTTATGATAGTGTTGATGGGGTGATACATGATATTTGGAGTAATGTTTCAGATAAAAGTAATCTAATCTAAACTAATAATCACATGCATATATCCTAATGTAGACATTATCTAGCTATGACTATACATGGCAATAAATTTTGAAGTATGCGATCTACAATAATGTCCAAAATCAATTGGTAATAAAAATCATTCAATTGCAATAAGAAATTAAATTGTTTAACAATGATCCTTTCATATAAATAGTTAGCCGAAACAATTGTGAAATATATATCACATAAGAAATTATTCATATATTCAACATAAAATTTAGGCCATCACCATACAAAAGTGCAATTAACGATAACCAAGATTCAAACTTTCATACATAAACAACTTGAAGAGAATTTATTTCTTAATACATAAGTAAAACAAAATTACCAGATAAAAGTAGCATTTTTAATAAGTCATGCTCATGTGATAAAGCAATATTGGTCGATTTCCAATCAATCCAACACCATCTAAGAGTACAAAAGTGAAATTTCAGTAGAGGATGCCGGATAAGATAAAAATAAATCATGTTCAATTCTTTTCACCAAAACTTCCTCAAGGGGACAAAAGTGCATGTTTTGAAGATTATTTCTCATAAAATTTCTGGACACCTCTCTAAATTCATGAGAGGGGTATTAAACTATAAAACTGAAAATAGATTAACAAAAATAGTTGAGGAGGTGTAAACGACCTTCCTCAAATTATGAAAAATAAAACAAAAACAGAAATGAACATGGTGACTAACTCCTTTGAGTTTGATCCTTAAGATCTTAGATGTTCGTCATGAGCTTAAGCTGTGATGGTCGGCCAATTTCAAATTTTAACTGCCAGTGAACATGGCATCGGTCAGTGCTGGCACCATTTTCTCCGTAGAAGTGGTTAGGCATCACAGTGTCATCCACTAATGTGAGGCTTCACTAAATGTTGCCAATATGCTTCCCAATTTAATGTGGTCATTTGCCTAATTGCTTCTCCTCTTTCCTCTATTGCCTACCACCACTGTTGTTCGAGTTGTTTGAAATTCAAACAAAAACATGGAATGGAATCGGCTACCAGGTTGGCACTATGCAAATTTTCATTGATGTCCTCCATAAGACTGTTTCCTCCTACTGCTGCATCTAATGTGTCTATTGTTTCCCTTTTCGCCTGTCTAAGCCTAACATCCTAGTCTACAAATAAAATTTCCTTGCATTATTCCTCTAGTTTAGGCAAGTCGGCCTTTCTCCCATCTTCTCAATTCTTCCAGGTAATGAAGTCAGAAATTATTTTTAAGATTTCATCATATTCGAGTCTCATCTCAATGACTTGACTTATCAATTTTTCACTTGTCTTGCAATAGGAATTCCATTGCGAGATCTTCTGGAATAATAATTCCTTTTGGTGCATCAACTGGGAGTTAATGTTAATCGCTTTAGAAATAAACTGATCAATTTTTGGATCCTCTTTATGTAGATCAATTATTCCTTGTATCTGTGCTTCCTTCTCTGCTAAGTTGGCTTGATGTTTTATTTTCATCTCTTCAAATTCTTGTTGGAGCTTAGCTAACTGTGATTTTGCTTGCTTGTTAGATTTTTCTTACTGTAGTAGTTGTTCTAATAGCAAGATTTTATTTTCCTTTTCCTTTAGCAACATTTTCACCTCTATTGTTTTATCGATAGAAGCTATATCATAGGCCCCTGCAAACTGTGATATCTAGTAAGGTTGGCGGATGGGTCAATGGGTGAGTCTTTCCAAACGATATCCATCAGTTCATTATAGGGAGTAGTAGTAGATGTAGCATTCAACATTCTTTTCTTCCTTTGTCTTTTAACAATGACTTTGTGGGTAGGACTGTAGAATACATATAAAGGAGGAATCTCCTCAATCCTTAAAACAATTTCAGATGTAGGAGTGACACGAATGTGCTCTATCTCTTGAGTATCTACAATTTTCTGTACTGTAATTTCCAGAGTTTTTCTATGCTGTGGAGTCTGCATCTCTAGTGTTTGTTTCTTAGCATGGATATTTTTATTAAAGTGATCCTATTCTTCATCTAAATAAATCACTAATGGTTTTATTCGTTGAGTGGAGGTGGAATGAATTTCAGCCTGTTTTTTCGATGAAGTTTGCTCAACTGTCTTTTCTCTAGACTCGGTTATATTTCTTTCTGACTCCATACTTTTGCTTTTTCCATTCTGTGATTGTTGTACTACGTGCTCTGATTCTATTGTAGATTTCTCTTGGGATTCTTCTTGGGAGTCATTTATAGAGTTTCCTCTAGAACTACCTTCTAGGCTTACGGTGGGAGTCAGCTCCCTTATTGGTTCAATCCATAATTGGTCCAATGGGACCTTTAACAATCTCCTTTCTTTATATTGATGAAAGGCCTCAAACTCTTCTTGGTCAAAAAATAGTGATGACACGTGCTTGGCTTCTGTGAATGTCTCTTTCTATATGAAGATATCATCAAACGGATCTTTCTCATGACTAAATATGTTCACTTTCACCATGGTAGTGAAGTCTTTGGCAGTTCCAAATGGGTCATACTGCCTACCTTATAATTTAGGTAATTATAAAAATAACATGATCTCAACTTCTTTAAATGCATGCCCCGCATCGTGTAGTGCAAATGCTCCACACTACAAAGGGAATGTAGGCCAAATGGCCTTTTTTGCTTCCTCTAATGCTTTTCTGATCCCACCCTCACTAGTTGTTTGAGAGGATATCTCTCTATCAGTCAATTTATCCGAGAGATAGTATGGGAGGACATATGGAGGGGTTATGATGCCAAATACCCTGATATACGTGAATGTTTCCTCTCCAAACCATTTGGCCGCTAGGAGGATATCTAGCTTGGTTTCCTTGGAAAACTTGGGGGAATCTCGGTTGTAAATTTGTTTGTGGGTAGGGACCATGACTCCATGACCAATTTTGTAAAAATGTAGTTGAAACTAATATTCCCACATGTCTTTATGGTATATATGAATGGGAAGTGGATCTTGGATGGTCCACTTCCATCCGATGAAAAGAAATTTCAAACCAAAACAAATTGCATTTATTACATAGGCACTCATAAAAAATTGAGGGTAAACCCTCGTTGAGACACTCCTTTTCCTTCTATAATCGATTATTACCTTCGTTAAATTATCAGACAAAATTTGGGCCCAATTCATTATAGTTGCATTTATGGCTGCATCTATTAATGGCATCCATTCTTTGGTAAATTTAGTACTATTAGGATTGCCAAACATCCTACTTAGCAAGGCCACTATAAAACTATGATGGGGAGAAATAGATGCAGTAGAGTACATATTGTTCTTGTCTTTTTTATTTTTTCCCTCATTATTTGACCAGGTCTGGGTGCAGTCTGCTAGGTCCTCGTTCTCTTTGGAAAACTTCTCAACAAACTGCTTGTTGTAGATGACTTGTGGCTTTGGTAGGTGGTACATAAGCCGTAGGTTGTCTAGCAAAAAAGATCCCATAACCTGTTGGCTTCTAGTCTTGAATTCTCTATCTGAGATACTGGCCTCATCAATAACCACTTTAACCATATCTAGAAGGGATTATCTTTGGGCGCGCAACTTGCTAGGAAAAAATGAGGATGTCATTTAAAAAATGGAGGCATTTGAGGAATCACGATTGTCTATTGTGATCTTTGTTTCCAGAATTCTTGGTTCCTCTTCTTCTAAGATATTATACATGGTTTCCCACGTAGAGGTTCCTCCATCTCTGCTGCATGTAGTATTATAAAATAGGGGAATCATTTCTTATTTCTCAGACACGATTGCATTTCCTTTCTTCACCATTGCTCCTAAAGATTTTTTCTATGGATTGCTCCTGAAAGTGCAGAAAAACAACAGCTATCAGATATACAGAGATAATAATGAATGTGAAATGGAATGATACAAATAACTTGTAAAGGTGATAAAAGGAGTTTTATTTGAATGCACGTAAGAAGATATCGTATCACGTTAAATGGATTTTCACAAATAAATGACATTAACCTTCACTAAATGCCCATTAATGTTTGTTATCTCTTAGCTTTAATTCTCATAAATGTCTGCATCATAAGTCAGGAAAAGAGGTTCTAGAGTGGTGAGCCTTTGAATTGTGATAATGATGATTTTGTGATTTGCGAAGCAATATCGCAGATCGCATTATCGCATTATGCCTTTTTTATTTTCTTATTCTTCTCTTATGTTTTTGCAAGATGTGAGATGCGATATGTGAGACGTTTGTTTAATATTTCTAAAACAGAGCTCATTTCATAGGTTTTCTACATAAAGACCTTTTTACTAAGTGACGGGCTTAAACATTTGTTTGTAATGTATGTCGAGAGTGGTTTCGCACTTTTGTCGCATTTCAACAGACGACAAGTTTGCGGTGTTCTTTTAAATTCTTGAGATGTGATGTGGTAAAGGAATCGCAATTTTGCATTTCACTTGTTTTTTAGGTAACTTATAAAGTGGTGCCTTCTACGAATAATTATATGTGATGTGAGGCTTAGTTTTGATGAGAAATACCTAAGGACCTAGTTTATATAAGAAACTTAGTAGTTTCAAAGCATTTTAGCATGAAGTCCTTCTTTGATTGCTTTGCGCTAGATTTCGTGGGTTAGCAAAGATTTTAATCATGCTTAATCATACAATATGCAGGAAAGCAATCATTTACTAGTTCTTTTGAAAAAGGGTTTGATTGATATCTTGTTTTATTCCAAAATTAATAAATAAAATTCTTAAATGCTAAAATTATTTTGGAAATATTTTTTTAAAGTGTCCCCATTTATTAATGTAATATTAACTACTGATTTTAACAAATGGGTAGTTGTTCAATAGCACTACAATTGCCGCTTCACTTGGAAGAACCGGTTATCTCTTAGAGTTTTTTAATTTCTTAAAACTTCCAAAATAAAGATGTTTTACAAAATATAATTTATATGAAATATAAGATAAGTCATACTATTCTTTGAATATTTAAACAATATCCTCTAAATCATCATCCTTTTTATTATTCTTAACTCATAAGAAAGTTACTTTGTCTACATCAGTCATTACTTCGTTTTAAAGATAAAAACAAGGGGGCTCTTTTCAGATCAGTTTTTGGTATACTTCGTTGTCATAGGTAGAGCCTCTACTACCAACAGACATTCATAGCCTCGACAGGGTTACCTTTTAGCCAACAATGGTTCAGTATCCTACCTTGGTTAGAATGAAATTTTAGAGATAAGCTCATATTTATATACTTATTGACTTTTTATTTTCTAAAACAATTCTTTTTCTTCAACTTTTTATCTTTTAACCCTTAAAGGACAATGTCTTGGTCTGGTGACGAAAATTGACAATGCCATTCACTTGATTTATAACTTAACCAAACAAGATAGCTCGTGATGAGACCCCTTTTCTTTCTAATTAATATAATCTCAAGCCATTACCATGTTTTGATATGCATTGATAATGTCAGCTAGTTATAACCTTATGATCATGGTACGCTGGCTCTTCACGAGACCTCTTATCCTTTAAGTTTAAGTATATTTTAGAATTACACTCTAAAAATGAAAGATGATTAGGTGGGGAGAATCATTGGATCCTTAAGAGCTTCTGGATGACAATTGTAGAGTTTGAGGATGATTTTTTTGTAGAGAGACTTTGTTTTTTTATTGATACTTTTCTTGATTGATGTAGAAGAAAGATTTCTTTCTAAAGTTAAGTGTCATCAAAGATCAAATAATTTTGGTAGAGAATAGACAGTTTTGGAACAATAGGACTTAACTATATATTTCACATGTGAAGATCACTTTCATAACAATCTTTACTTATACAAGTGAAAAGTCAAAATTAAAAAGAGACTATCATTTGTAAAGCTAAAAGTAAATGTTTTTCAACTTGTATTATTTTTTCTAGAAAAATAAAATAAATGAAATAATATATAGTGAATGTAAGAGATCATCTTCAATGGAAAGTATTTCTTTAAAATTTGCCCATTAACAGGTAGAGATTCTCTCTTACCTG
Organism: Pinus taeda; assembly: GCA_000404065.3. Taxonomy (NCBI): domain Eukaryota; kingdom Viridiplantae; phylum Streptophyta; class Pinopsida; order Pinales; family Pinaceae; genus Pinus; species Pinus taeda. Next base: position 72,300 of record APFE030194673.1, on the reverse strand, counting down.
ATAAATCCTACAATAAAAAGGTTGATGGGCCTATTTGTTCCACAATTTGAAATAAGATGAGGCAGATTTGCTGGAACTTGGTATGCTTACCTTTTTCTTTGTGGGCTTTATCCCATTTCAATACTAGGTCTCTGATTTGAAAAGATTTTGAACTTACAGAATTTGAATCAAAGGAAGTCTTGACTAACTATTGATGGTGTGTTTGTGTGATTCTGGCCTTTTCCCTTTCCTCTTGAAGCTTAAGGATTTGTAAATGTCTAACTTGCATAGAAGAGGAGGTATTTTCTTCAATGAACTAAACTAAGGCTAAAGAGGGAATATATACATTTGTAGGTAAGACATCTTCTTTCCCATAGACCAAATTGAAAGGGGAAGTGCAAATGGAGGATTTCTGAGTTATTTGATCTTCCTACAGAGAAAATATTAGAGACTTATGCCAAATCTTTTCACTTTGATCAACAATTCGTTTAATAATCCTTATGAGATTTTTGTTTGTAGATTTAGCTAACCCATTTCCCTCAGGATAATAGTTAGCATAGTACTTAATCTTAAAACCTCTTTTGGGAGCAAATTTTGTCATGACATTGCCTGGAAATAAGACGTGTTATCAAACATCATGGCAGATGGTATACCAAATATGATTATTATAAATTGATCGATGAATTCAATAATGTTTTCAGAATTGGATACCTTGAGTGGAATTGCTTCCACCCATTTTGTAAAGTAATTAATTGATGTAAGGATGTATCTATGCTACTTAGAATAGTGAGGAACGATCTCACCTATTATATCCAGTCCCCATTTCTCAAAGGTTGTTCAATATTGACTGGTTTTAATGGTAATGCGGGTTTTCTTTGTCTTCCATTAGTTGTCTCACAAACTTTACATCTTCTTACATAACTGTGTGTATATTTGAATAATGTTGGGCCCCAGTAATAGCCGGCATGCAAGATTTTATGTGTGGTGGTATCTCCTCCAAAATGTCCACTAGATAGTCCATCATGAAGTTTCTGCAAGACCTTGTCTACCTCAGATTTTTCAAGACATCTAAGTAAAATAGAATCACAATTTATTCTAAATAGCACATCATTGACGATTTGATATTGTCTAGCTTTCATCCTCAAGGCCCTTCTCTTTTTGTAATTTAATTGTGTTGGTGCATATCCATTTTTTAAGTAAAATATGGTATCATCATATCTTGACTCAATGTCATTAAGGCTTACCTCATAGACTTGTACATCATCACCTAAGTCCTATAGTGCTAATAGATTAAATTCTCCTACTATCATCCTGCAAAATCCCTAAGCTTTTATAATTTTCATTAGTCTGATTTCAATGTAATATTCTTGCATAGTTGTTACCCAATTTGATCTCTTCTCACCTACATCCCTTTATAATAACAAATTTCTCACTGCTAAGAAAGGAACTATTACTTTTCTATGGGTTTTGAGGAGAAAAGTTCTAAAAATTTGAAAAGGTATGAGTACTTCAATTCAGCCCCCTGCGAATTCGAGCTAAAGAAAGAGATTGGTTCTTAAACTCTTTCTTCATTAACTGGTGTCAATATGGCTACATATGATTTCTCGGAAGAGAAAGTATATAAAATGAAATGATTTGAAAAATTCGGGGTGGCTAAAGATGGGGCATTTATGATTGCTTGTTTCATCAAGTTAAAAGCTTCATGTTTTGAGTGTTCCCATTTAAACAAATAAATTTTCTTTATCATGGATTGAAGAGGTAAAACAAGTCGTGAGAAGTCAGGAACAAATCCTTAAACAAAATTTATCTGACGTAGGAAAGATTACATTGATTTTTCGTTATGAGGTAAAGGTATTTCATAAATTTCTCTTAATCTATTAGGGACTATGTGAATTCCTAATTTGGACACAATGAATCCAAGGAGCTTCCCTTCACTTAACGTGAACAAATATTTCTTACGGTTAAGAGAAATTCCATACCTTTGGAAACGCTCAAATATTTGCTTCAAATCTCTTAGATGATTGCTACGCTTTTTGGAATATACAGTTATATCATCTAAGTAGATCACTACTCATTTGTTTACTAAACCTTTGAAGGCTATGTCCATGGATCTTTGGAAAGTAGCACCAAAATTAATTAGGACAAATGGCATATTTTGATAAGCATAAGTGCCCCATTTTGTTATGAATGTAGTTTTCAGCTGGTCATCTGGATGTACTAGGATTTGTTTATAACCTGAGAATCCATCAAGGAAAGACATTAGTTGTTAGCCTCCAACTGATTGCAATATCTTTTCGATAGGAGGTAACGGGAAATTGTCCTTTTGGCAAGCTTTGTTGAGGTTATGGAAGTTTATAAATATTCAAATATTGATGCTCTTCTTTCTAACTAGGACAAGATTGGAGACCCACTAGGAATGTCTGACAGGGAAAATAATATTGGCTTCTAGCAGTTTGTTTAATTCAGATTTAATATGGTTTTCTAAATTAGGATGGATTTTCCTTAATTTCTACTGAACATGCTTCTCATCAAGCATCATGGGGATAGTATGTTGAATAATATAAGTGTTGTATGTTTTAAGACTGTCATAGTTCCATGCGAAGACATTCTTGTATCTCTTCAACCACTGTGTAAAGGATGATTTTTCATCTGATGTAAGTCTGAGGCCTAGATTTATATTTTGCGGTTTCAGGTTGGTTCCAAGGTTAATCAATTCAAACCTTAGAGTATAATTATGAAGTTTCGAGTTGGTAGGTATTTTAAATTTGTCCTTGAGGTCATATAATTCTTCCAACTTAACTACAAACTTCGGTATAGCATTATTGGGTTTGGTTGTCATGCTAGTCTTCATCAACTATCTGGTCATCATAAGAACCTTCTGATTTCAAAAATCTTATGATATTTGATTCGTTATTAAATACTCTTTAGTTGGTGATATTATTGGTAACAGAAGGCCTAAAAATCAATTCAATAGAAAAGTGATCAGGTCTATTATCTTCTCGATGAATAAGCTTGGAAGTGACATTAGCTAGGAGATTGGCACTAGCATTTTGGAGTATTGGAATAGGGGAAATATTAAATGTTGTAAAGTGGGAATTTAATTCATGGACCAATGATCGATAGTGTTTTAAATGTCCTGACAAACAATGTATAATATTTCTTACTTCTTTTATCACAATTTTTCAATTTCCAAACACTTGGAGGTGTTTGATATTAAGGCCAATGGCCTTATACAAACCTTGAACTAATGCTTCATATTCTAAAGTGTTATTTTTGCAATCAAATTCAAGTCTGCATGCTAAAATAGTCTTTTCTCCTTTGAGGATGACTAATATGCATACTGCTCCTACTCCATCATTTGATTTAGATCCATCAAAAAATAATTTCCTAAATAAAGAGCTAATTACAAGTTTATCTAGAAAATTTATGCATTTCGAAGTGTTTGTTTGGGAAACAATTTCGACTTAAGATACAATAGGATTTTCCAAGAAAGGTGAAGTGTAGGCACTAAAGTTTCCTAGAAATGATTCTATTGAGTAATTACTGATGATATTGTTGCTATACATGATTGGTTCATTTTCTCCTTCTAGCTCTATGACTATGTACTTTTGATGTTTTTCGCAATCAATCGCTATTTGATTTGGCTTGCTATTATAGGGAAGCCACATGTGAGACCAGTCAATTGCAAAATAACCATGAAGTTTTTTTGACCAGTCTCTACTAGGGATTAAGCTATATAACTCAAGAATATCAGCCATAAGAATGTCATTGACTTGAAAAACTTTAGGTTTTGACAAAAGTATGATGGTTACTTGATTAAGTTCCCCAACAACTTCGACTTGAGATTGATCTAACTGTACTATACATACAATAAATTTTTGGGGTTGAAGATTCAACTTTGCACAAACTGTTCTAGGTGAGATGTTAGATGAAGCTCCTGAATCAACTAAAGAGTTGTGTAAATTCTTATTAAAGACTTCAAAAGTAAGGAGGAATGGAGGAGTATGAGATTTTGATCTTCTTGCAATTAGAGAAATTTTGGTTAGACCAATTTTATTTAAAGAGGTGCTAGGGGCCTTTCCCATTTATTGGGCAGCTTGTGAGATCATGGCAGCAGGAAATGGTGAAGTAGGTACTACTTTGAGTTCTTTAAGGAGTAGCTTCTATTGATGTTTCAATTTTCTAAGCTCATGAAAGGTGATGTTTGCCCTAGTTTTCTTCATATCATCAACAATATTATATTCCATTTCATCAGAAACTATCAGAGTTTTAGCTAAAGATGAAGAATCTAATTGAGAAGTGGTTTGAGTGGATTTTAATGAAGACTTATTGCCTATTGTTTTGTCCCTATGAGGGGTTATTGGAGCCTTCTTCTTTGGATATTTTTTGTGGCAAATCAACAAGGTTTGTACTTCGGGTGGCAACAGGTAGTGCTTCTTGAGTTTCTTTGTTGGGAAGAATAAAAGCCCACATTGCTTGTAACTCAACCACTTCTTCATCATCTATTTGTTCTTCATTTTTTGAAACTAAATCCTTCTCTCCATCTGATTCGACATTTGATACAACATTTGGAGGTTTATGATTAGCAGAGGATTCCTCTTAAATGGTCTAAAAGATTTTTTAGAGGAGGTATTTGCTAGCTGTTTTTTGATATCAACCATTTCATTAGACATGGTTTTGAGGACTTTTTGTAAACATTTAAGATTGAAAGGATCTTTAGGTGGTTTCTTCTTGGAGTCATCCCTAAAAGTTACTTTCTTAGATTTTCATTCTTCTAGTGCATTTTTCTTTTCTACAACTAGAGTTCGTTCTTCTATAAGTATTGCCTCTTTCATATTTTTTGCCAAAGTTGGTTTGGCAACTCTATCAACGAAAATAGTTGTATTTGAAAGGAGAGAAGAAATATACCATTCATTTTGGACTTCATCACTAGGCTTAAACACCGTTAGTATCTTATTCAAGAATTTATTGAAGTGAGAGTTGAAGTCTTTTATTGGTTCTTTAGGTTCAAATTTGAAATTTGAGATATCATTGATTAGGGTAGTCGTGGATCTATCATCTTCAAGTAAAGTTAAGAACTACTCTTGAAAATCATCCCAACTATTAATAGAACTTGATGGTAATGAGAAGTACCATGATCTTGCTACTCTTTGTAAAGTATATGGGAATAATCTTACAACTGTGTCTTCTTCCACTACTTCATTCAAGTTAATGGACAACATGAAATTGTTTATATGTTTGTCAACAAGTAGGAAATTATCAGGATTGAATTTGGGTAACCATTTCTATAGATGAGTTGGAAATTGGTGTAAAGGCCTAGCCATCCTAATAGCTCCTGGGTTGTTCTACAACCTCATATGATTTTCTGTCATTGTTGGTATGTGAGTAGGAGAAGGTGTAGCAGTGGTTGAAGGTAATTGGGTAGAGGAGGATGTAGTTCATGTACCTGTGTGAATCACAATCTGGAGTGACGAGGTGGATGACTAATATTGTGATGGTATAGATGGAATGAATGAAGATGAATATTGTGTTGATGAGAGAACCTCATTGTGAGATTCAGATGGTTTTTTCTTAGTTTTCTTACGGCTTGGAAAAGGGAATTCCAATAGTGGGATTCCATGTTTTTCACTTTGTGATCTAGTTAATGGTTGAGATGGGGTAAACTGCGAGGTAACACTATCTTGGAATAACCCAGATTCTTCTTGAGTAATGAAATCACATGTAATTTATAAATCAAATATTGCACTTTAGGGACTTCAGTAGAAGAAGAATGATCTAGCTTCTTTTGGATTTCAGCAGGGTGCTCTATAGTTTTCTTTGCAAGTTCTCGCTTAGCATCAAGAGATTTTGAATTTAATTGAGAAGTTGGACGTGATGGTGAGGGAGCTTTACTCTTAGAATAACCTATTGATTTGGACTTACTTGGCATTCATAGTCAGGCCCTCCTTCTAATGCCAAAATCTTTAAGCCTCGAAAATCGTTGCTTACAACATGGGGAAAAACCACCTATTCTGGCCCTTAGTTGACAGTTCCTTTTCTGTTTGTTGTGGTAGCTCCGACTAGGTAGTGGGACTAGTTTCCCAATCTAATCTATGATAGTGTTGATGGGGTGATATGTGATATCTAGAGTAATGTTTAAGCTAAATGTAATTTAATCTAAACTAATAATCACATACATATATCCTAATGTAGGTACTATCTAGCTATGACTATACCCCGGAATAAATTTGAAGTAAGCGATCTACAATAATGTCCAAAAGCGATTGGTAATAAAGATCATTCAAGTGCAATAAGAAATGAAATTATTTAACAATAATTGTTTCAGATAAATAGTCAGTTGAAACGATTGTGAAAGATATATCGCATAAGAAATTATTCATATATTCAACATAAAATTTAGGCCATCACCATACAAAAGTGAAATTAATGATAACCAAGATTCAAAATTTCATACATAAACAACTTGAAGAGAAGTTATTGCTTAATACATAAGTAAAACAAAATTACAAGATAAAAGTACCATTTGTAATAAGTCTCGCTCATGCGATTCAGCAATATTGATCTACTTCCAATCAATCCAACACCATTTAAGAGTGCAAAAGTGAAATTTCAGTAGAAGATGCCAGATAAGATAAAACTAAATCCAGTTCCATTCATTTCATCAGAACTTCCTCATAGGGATAGAAGTACATATTATAAAGATTGTTTCTAATAAAATTTTTGGACCCCTCTCTAAATGCATGAGAGGGGTTTAAATACTAAACTATAAAACTAAAAATACATTATTACAAAAATTGTTGAGGAGGTTTAAATTACCTTCCTCAAATTATGCAAAATAAAATAAAAATAGAAATTAACGTCGTTACTAACTCCTTTGTGTTTGATCCTTAGGATCGCAGATGTTCGTCTTGAGCTTAAGCTATGATGGTTGGCCGATTTCAGATTTCAACTACACATTGAACACGGCATCAGTTAATGTTGGCACCATTTTCTATGTAGAAGTGGTTAGGCATCATAGGGTCATCCACTGGTTGTGATGCTTCATTAAATATCGCCAATATGCTTCCCAGTTTAACTTGGTCATTTGCCTAATTGCTTCTCCTTTTTCCTCTGTTGCCTACCTCCACTATGGTTCGAGTTGTTTGGAATTCAGAAGAAAGCTTGTAATGGACTCTGCTACCAGGTTGAAACTATGTAAATTTTCGCTGATGTTCTCGATAACACTATTTGCCGCTATTGCATCTACTATGTCTATTGGTTTCCTTTCTACTTGTCTAAGCCTAGCATCCCAATCTGCAAATAAAATTTCCTTGTGTTATTCCTCCAGTTTAAGCAAGTTGGCCTTTCTCCCATCTTCTAAATTCTACCGGGTAATGAATTCAGAAATTATTTTGAAGATTTCATCATATTCATGTCTCATCTCAATTACTTTAATCATCAATTTTTCATTTCTCTTGCAATAGGAATTGAATTGTGTGATCTTCTCGCATAATAGTTCCTTTTGGTGCATCAACTGGGAGTTAAGGCTAAGAAATTTAGTAATAAATTGATCAATTTTTTGATCATCTTTATGCAAATCAGTTATTCCTTGTATCTGTGCTTCCTTCTCTGCTAAGCTGGCTTGATGTTTTATTTGCATCTGCTCATATTCTTGTTGGAGCTTAGCTAACTACGATTTTGCTTGCTTGTTATATTTTTCTTGCTGTAGTTGTTGTTATAACAACAAGATTTTATTTTCTCTCTCATTTATAAACATTTGCACCTCTATTTCTTTATCAATAGTCACTGTAGCATAGGCCCCTGTAACCTCTGACATTCTAGTAAGGTTGGCGGATGGGTCGATGGGTAAGACTTTCCAAACGACATCCATCGGTTCATTATCAGGCGTAGTAGCAGCTATAGCATCCAACTTTCTTTTCTCCCTTTCTCTTTTAACAACGAATTTATGGGTAGGACTGTAGAATACATCTAATGGAAGAATCTCCTCAATCCTTAAAACAATTTCAGAGGTAGGAGTGTAAGGAATGTGCTCTATCTCTTGAGTATTTATAGTTTTCTCTACTGTAATTGCTTGAGTTGTTTTGTGCTGTGGATTCTGTAGCTCTAGCATTTGTTTCTCAGCATGGATATTTTTATGAAAGTACCCCCATTCTTCATCTAAATCAGTCACCATGGGTTTCATTGGCTGAGTGGAGGTGGAATGAATTTCAACCTGTCTTGTAGCTGAAGTTTGCTCAACTGTCTTTTCTATAGACTAGGTTGTATCTCTTTCTGACTCCATACTTTTGCTTTCCCCATTCTATGATTGTTATTCTATGCTCTCTGATTCCCTGGTAGATTTCTCTTGGTATTTTTCTTGGGAGTCATTTCTAGAGTTTCCTCTAGAACTACCTTCTAGGCTTATGTTGGGAGTCAGCTCCCTTATTGGTTCAATCCGCAATTGGTCCAATGGGACCTTTAACAATCTCCTTTCTCTGTACTTATGAAAGGCCTCAAGCTATTCTTGGTCAAAAAGTAGTGATGACATGTGTTTCACTTCTGTGAATGTCTCTTTCTGTAGGAAGATATCATCAAATGGGTCTTTCTCGTGATTGAATACCTTCACTTTTAGCATGGTAGTGAAGTCTTTCATAGTGCCAAATGGGTCATACTACCTACCTTGGAATTTAGGTAATTATAGAGATAACATGATCTCTACTTCTTTAAATGCATGCCCCACATCGTGTAGTGAAAATTCTCCACACTGCAAAGGGAATCTAGGCCAAATGGTCTTTTTTTCTTCCTCCAATGCTTTACTCAACTCACCCTCATTAGTTGTTTGATAGGATATCTCTCTAGCCATCAATTTATCTAGGACATAGTATGGGAGGACATGTGGTGGGGTCATGCTGCCAAATACACTAATATACATGAATGTTTCCTCTCCAAACCATCTGGCCACTGGGAGGGTATCTAACTTGGCTTGCTCGAAAAACCTAGGGGCATCTCATTTGTAAATCTATTTGTGTATAGGGAGCATGACTCAATGAAAAATTTTGTAAGAATGTGGTTCAAACTGAGATTCCCACATGTCTTTATGGTATATATGAATGGGAAGTGGATCTTGGATAGTCCACTTCCATCCCATGACAAGAAATTTTGAACCAAAACAAATTGCATCCATTACATAGGCACTCTTAAGAAATGGAGGGTAAACCCTCATTGAGACACTCCTTTTCCTTCTATAATTGATTATTTCCTTCATTAAATTATTAGACAAAATTTAGGCCCAATTAATTATAGTTGCATTTACGGATGCATCTATTAATGGCAACCATTCTTCGCAAAATTGAGTACTATCAGGCTTGGCAAACATCCTACATAGCATGGCAACTACAAAACTATGAGTGGGAGAAATAGACACAGTAGAGTACACACCTATCTTGTCTTTTTTTATTTTTACCTCATTATTTGACTAGGTCGGGGTGCAGTCTTTTGGGTCCTCATTCTCTTTGGAAAATTTCTCAATGAAGTACTTGCTATAGATGACTTGTGGCTCTGGTAGGTGGTACATAAGTCATAGGATGTCTGGCAAAAAAGATCCCATAACCTCTTGGCTTTTGGTCCTAAATTCTCTGTTTGAGATATCGGCCTCATCAATAACCCGTTTAACCATATATGTGTAAGGGATTATCTTTGGGCATGTAGCTATGTGATGCAAAAATGAGCATATCATCTCAAAAGTGGAGGCATCCGAGAAATCATGACCGTCAACTATGATCTTTGTTTCCATAAGTCTTGCTTCCTCTTCTTCTAAGCTATTATACATGGTTTCCCACATAGAGGTTCCTGCATCTCTACTGCATGTAGTATCCAAAAATAGGGGAGTCATTTCTGATTTCTCATGCGTGACTACCTTTCCTTTCTTCACCATTTCTCCCAAAAATTTGTTCTATGGATTGTTCTTGAAAGTGGAGAAAAACAACAACTATTAGATATATAGAGACAATAATGAATGTGGAATTGAATGATACAGATAACTTGTAAAGGTGATAAAAGAAGTTTTATTTGAACGCACATAAGAAGATATCATATCACGTTAAATGGATCTTCACACATAAATGACATTAGCCTTCACTAAATGCCTAGTAAAGTTCATTATCTCTTAGCTTTAGTTCTCATAAATGTCAACATTGTAAGTCAGGAAAAGAGCTTCTAGGGTGGTGAGCCTTCGAATAGTGATAATGATGATTTTGTGATTTGCGAAGCAATATCACATATCACATTATCACATTATGCCCTTTTTCTTTTCTTATCATTATCTTATGTTACTATGAGATGCGAGATGTGAGACACTCATTTAATATATCTAAGACAAAGCTCATTTTTTAGGTTTTCTAAACAAAGACCATTTTACTAAGTGGCAAACTTAAACATTTGTTTGTAATGTATGTCGAGAGTGGGTTTGGGCTTTGATCCCATTTCAGAATTTTGACGAGCGGTAAGTTTGCGGTGTTCTTTTAAATTCTTGAGATGCGATGCAGTAAAGGAATCACAATTTCAATTTTTGCTTGTTTTATGAATAGCTATATGCGATGCGAGGCTTAGTTTTGATGAAAAATGCCTAAGGGCCTAGTTTGTATAAGAAATTTAGTAGTTTCAAAGCATTCTAGCATGAAGTCCTTCTTTCATTTCTTTTCGCTAGATTTCGTGGGTTAGCAAAGCTTGCAATCATGCTTAATCATACAATATGTGGGAAAGCAATCATTTAATAGTTATTTTCAAAAAGGGGTTTGATTGATATCTTGTTTTATTCCAAAATTAATAAAGAAAATTATTAAATGCTAAACTTATTTCGGAAATATTTTTTTAAAGGGTCCCCATTTAGTAATGTAATATTAACTACTACTTTTAACAAATGGGGGGTTGTTGAATAGCACAACAATTGGTGATTCACTTGGAAGAACCAATTACCTCTAAGAGTTTTTTGAAATTTCTTAAAACTTCCAAAATAAAGATGATTTATAAAATAGAACTTATATGAAATATAAGATAAGTCATACTACTCTTTGAATATTTAAACAATATCTGCTAAATCATCATCCTTTTGATTATTCTCAACTCATAAGAAAGTTACTTAAAGTTACTTTGTCTACATTAGTCATTACTTCATTTTAAAGATAAAAATAGGGGGGAACTCTTTTTAGATTAGTTTTTAGTATACTCAATTCTTATAAGTAGAGCCTCTGTTGCCAACAGGCATTCATAGTCTCGACAAGGTTACCTTTTAACTGGCAATGACTTAGTATCCTACCTTGGTTAGAATGAAATTTTAGAGGTAAGCTCATATTTATATACTTATTGACGTTTTATTTTCTGAAACAATTCCTTTTCTTCAACTTTTTATCTTTTAACCCTTAAAGGAAAATGTCTTGGTTTGGTGAAAAAAATTGACAATGCCATTCACTTGATTTGTAACTTGACTAAACAAGTTGGGTCATGATGAGACCCCTTGTATTTCTGATTAATACAATCTCAAGAGATTACCCTATTTTGATATGCAGTATTGGTAATGTCAGCTAGTTATAACCTTATGATTATGGTAAGCCTACTCTTGATGAGACCGCTTATACTTTAAGTTTAAGTATATTTTAGAGTTACACTCTAAAAATGAAAGTTGATTAGGTGGAGAGAATCATTGACTCCTTAAGAGCATATGGATGACAATTGCAGAGTTTGAGGATGATTTTCTATAGAGAGACTTTGTTTTGTTATTAATACTTTTCTTGACTGATGTAGAGGAAAGATTTCTTTATAAAGTTAAGTGTCATCAAAGATCAAATAATTTTGGTAGAGAATAGGTAGTTTTGGAGCAAAAGGAATTAACTATATATTTCACATGTGAAGATCACTTTCATAAAAGTCCTTACTTATACAAGCGAAAAGTCCAAGTTAAAAAGAGACTATATTTTTTTCTAAAGAAAGTCTTGATCCTTCTATTTCATTAAGCCAAAAAATAGTATACAATATTTACAAATGTCCACCCGATGCCAAGGAATCTGAAAAAATTAGAGCACTATCCACCTAGGGAAAAACCTCTAAGCCTTACAAATAAAATCATTGAACCCAAGGAATAACAACTAGAATTACAACTCGGCCCCTAGATAACCCACTGAGTCTACCTCATCCCGGCCCCTGGAAAAGCCCCTTTAATATAAGTCACCCATCTTCATGTACAAACGAATGGCCAAGGAGGAAATTGCTCAGCAAATGCGATCGATGTTTAATGGTCCTGCCCCACCAAGTTGCGTGATCAAACTTAACCGTTGATCGACTCAACGGAATCCAACAGATGAGATTGATATCACACCGAACAAGATAATCAAACATTAGTGTACGATGAAGGGCAGTTTACGAATCCATCTCCTTGCCACATGTAGGAGGCTGAATGGAATCACTGCAAAATTGCTAAAACCATTACCCACTTGAAAGTGGTGCAATCAGCCAAAAACCACCTAGGAGGTGGTTTTACATGCCGAAACCCAAAATTGTGAATAATCCGACTGCCGAAAAAAACTAGATTCTTCCCTCTCATTTTATTTTTCCTTGCTTGAACCTAGAACCAAGTAAAGATAAGAGGCTTTCCACTGATCAAAGAACTATGACATATGTTACGTTCACCCCGATGAAATGAGATATCCATCTCGCTAACTTTGTGATTATCAACTGGCATTCATGGTCTGTCCCCCGCCAAAGAATAGTTTACAAGATATCGATGACTCATACAGAGGACAAATCATTTCAAGCTAGCCTCCATGGATTTGTATCTAAGCACTTCCCTATCTTCTTCTGCTTTCTCGCAACAAAGAGCTCTTAGTCTGCTCGGATGCAACTTCTGCCACTCCATTGAAACCTTATCATCTATACAGCTGACACCCTGGTTTGCAGGAAGATCTGTTAGCATATTTTCGTTTCTTCAAACATGGTGGAAACTGATAGTGTGGAAGCCTTGGAGATGACCTTGAATTCTCTGTAAAAGCTGGATTAATTTCCAATGTTTGGAGACTTTCTCTGGTGCTATTCCACTATTTATTTTTTTCACTGAGTTAATGATTAACTCAAAGTCTGGCTCTATCATCACATTGAAACAATTATCTTAATTAAGAAAATCCAAGCATTGCTCCAAAGCCATTCGTTCAGGCATGTTGTTGGTGGATTTTCCAAGGTGGAAATGGAAGATTAAGAGAATACTTCCCTCTGCATCCCTAAGGACTCCTCCATAGCCAGCAGTTCCCAGGTTTCCTTTTGAAGTCCATCAATGTTGTATTTCACATAACCTTTCAGGGGAGGATGCTAGAAATCCTTCTCCGTATCCATGGATATAACCTTCCTATCTAGGCCTCGAGGAGTGAGACCCTGCATCCCTAGCTGCCTGAGAATTTTTAAATCCACTTCTGAGGGAGGATTTTTAGGGTAGTTATGAATAGTGGTTCCCACTATCTCCTTAAGCTATTTTAGGATTATCTCAAACGAGCGGTGTGGGTGATTCTTTTCATTCTTAAATTTTCTTTTCTTCCTCTCCTTCCAAACGCTCCATATAATGAAACTTGTTGTAAGGGCGCAAGCTGAGCTAAGAATTTAATAATCCGAAAAATTTCTTCTCCAATTATTGAGTATATTAATGATGCTCCCTCTGTCCCTATCATATTTCTAAAAGATTGTGGCAAATATGTCCCATAACCAGGAGATGAAAATGTAGTTGTTGAGTAAATGCTCCATTGTCTCCTCTTGAGCCTCACAGAGCTAGCATCTTGAAGGCCCAAGAACACCCCTCTTCTTGATGTTGTCCCAAGTTAGGATTTTCTTGTGGTATACCAACCACATGAAGAGTTTCATTTTCAACCACCCTTGGTGCCTCCATAGGTTCTACCAGATTTTGTCCGGAACCTAGGGATCTAGCTCAAGGAGAATGCCTTTTGCTTCCTTGATATTAAAGCCACCCTCTTTGTCCTTGCCCCATATTAGTTGGTCTTGCCCCCCTGCAACTAAGATCTTCCTTTATTCCACCATTTTCATGAGCACCTTTGCTTTTCTTTTCAAAGGATTTTTATTTTTGTAATCAACGTTTCTCCATATTCTCCACTTTTCTATGTGATGAGTATGATTCCAAAAGTCCTTTACCTTGATTAATCTTTGGGAATTTGTTTCATGCTTGAGGTTGAAGAAGTATTCTTTTAAAAAAATTGGTTCTTATTGCCACTTATCTTCCCAAAAAAGAGCAATATCTCCTTCTTTGATTTCCCAGAAACTATTTTCTTGTACTATGCTTTTATTCTCCCAGGCTTTGTTCTAGATGTATGAGCCTTTTCTATTTCCTGATATTTTTATGAGATCACTGGTTTGTCGGGAGCTTACATATTTTTCTTTCCAGATATTTTCCCATTGAGTCTTTGGATTTTGAACCCAACGCCACCATAGTTTGGCCCTTAAAGCTTTGATGATAATTTCCTGATCATCCAAGCCTAGCCCTCCATGGTTCTTAGGCCTACAATTTTTTTCCCAAGACAGTAAGGCCCATTTCTTCCTAGTCTCCTCCTTACCCCATAGGAAGTTACTTTGAATATTTATGAATTGCTGTAGGACACATTTTGGAGCTGGGAGGGCTGATAGCATAAAAATAGGGATTGCTTGCAGAATAGATTTTGTAAGAACCAACCTGCCAGCAAGATTTAAAGATCTAATGGTCCATTTACCGAGTTTATCCTGCAACTTATTGATCAAGGGTTCCAAAATTCTTTTGAGCATCAGTTTAGTAGTTAGAGGAACTCCCAAATATTTTTAGGGAAGGGAATCCATTTGAAAGCCTAGAATTCTGGAGATATTTTTCTGAATAACAATATTTGTATTGAAGAAAAAGTTTTTTGATTTGGAGAGATTAACTTCCACACTTGAAGTCAAGGCAAAGAGATTCAAAATTTTTTTGCAGGCTGAAGCTTCTTTGACTGTGGGGATTCCCTGTAACAAGGTATCATCTACAAATTGTTGGTGAGTCAGGGCCTGACCATTCTCAGTTAGTTGCAGGCCTTTAATCTTACCTGTTACTTTGGCATGCTTTATTGACTGACCCAGTCCTTCCATCATGAGGATGAAAAGAAAGGGAGAGAGTGGGTCTCCTTGTCTGAGGCCTCTTGAAGGACTGAAAATCTTTGAGGGAGAGACATTAACGAATATAGAAAAACTGGAGGAAGTCGCCAGTGCCATTACCTATTTGACCCAGTTGTGATCAAATCCAAAAGCAATAAGAATTTTCTTGATATAGGTCTAGTTTACTTTCTCATGCACTTTAGTTTTATCCAATTGCATGATCATGCCCGCCTGCCTCTTGCTATTTAATGAGTGAACCACCTCTTGAGCTTGAATGATGTTGTTAAGAATTTGTCTGCCTTCCACATAACCTGATTGTTCCCCTAAAACTAGAACATGAAGTAAAGGTTTGAGTCTGTTAGCTACAACCTTGGATATTATCTTGTAGACCACAGTGCATAGGGATATGGGTCTATATTTATCCGGTGTTTGAGCAATGTCCTATTTGGGGATCAGGGAGATGAAGGAGGTATTCAACACTTTTAGAATGGTTTTGTTCAACCTGGAGTCCTCCACAACCTACAAAATATCTTGTTTAACAATATTCCAGCAAGCTTTGAAAAAATCCACATTGAAACCATCCGGGCCTGGTGCTTTGCCATTTTTCATATCTTTGAGGACTTTGCTAACCTCCTCTTCCGATACTAGCCTATTAAGGTTGAAATTATCCTCTCTGGACACCAGTTTTGGTATGTTACTAGGTATCTCCCTGATGAAGTGTTGTATATCTGAATTCTTCTCCTGAGTTATACCTTGGAAGTGCTGGACTAACACAGCTTCTATAGCTTCATGGGAGATATGAAGCTCCCCCTCCTCATTCTTGATTGAAGATATTCTATTGTGAGTTCTATTGGCAATGGTGGCTCTGTGAAAAACATTTAGTGTTATGCTCTCCTTCTCTGAGCCATTGAACTCTAGACTTTTGTCTCCAAAATATTTCCTCTCGTTTACATAGATTCTCCCAATCTTGATGATGTTTATCCACTTGATCACTTATGGCTTTATCAAAGCCTTCTATAATCAGAGCTTGTTTGAGAACCTACATTTTGTTTTCAACAACTTTTTTCTCCACAAAAATAATTCCAAAATCCTTCTTGTTCCAATCTTTAAGCCAGAGCTTGATGTACTTTAGTCTTTTGTGAAGTAGGAACATTCTTTTCCCCCGAATCTGCAAATCTTCTGACCACCATTTTTCAATGTTGCTGATGAAGTCTAGGTGTGATAGTGAGATATTCTCAAATCTGAAAGTTTTGCTCCTAGGAGTACCAATACCCTTATCTCCAATTGAATCGGCCAGTGATCTGAGCCTCCAAAGAGAAGAAATCTCACTATTACTTCTTTATTTCTCAACATAAGATCCTCAGAGATGATCAATCTATATAACTTTGAGGCTACATGGGACTCTCCTCCTCTTTTATTATTCCAACTAAAGAGGCCAGTATTCCTATTAGTGTCAACGACATTCATATTGTTTGAAAAGGTTTGAAATGCTAAAGAGTCTTTACTTAGAGCTCTAGTTCCACCTTTTTTCTCTGAAAGAGATTTGATCATGTTGAAGTCACCTCCCATAATTCAGGCTATATCTGCATGTCTATCCCTGAGATCCACAAGGGAATCTAGAAACCTGAGTTTGTCATCTATTCTCTGAGGGCCATAAACATTTGTGACCAGAAAGGTATCCCTGTCTCCTACCAGTTGAATAACTACTGATAAATAGTTCCTGGAAGCCTCAGCATCTAAAATGCCAATTTTTTGGGGCTTCCAAAGAGTGAGTATGCCTCCCACTGTGTTCTCTACTTTGACTTCAAGAAACTCAAATTTACTAAGCCATTTGCTATGAATTTGTCTTAATTTTTGAATGGAACACTTCATTTCTTGGATGAAAATTATATCTGGCATTTCTTGTTTCATTCTATTACTAAGCATTCTCTGCTTTCTCTCACTCCCTAAACCTCTAATATTCCAAGATGTAAACTTCATTATTAAAGATTTGTAAAGGAGTAGTTGGCTAGATCTTTTATCTTACTTGAATCAATCATTAGCTTTTCACACTCCATCAAGAGTTCATTCTGCTTTTTCCTGCCTCTTTTCTTGCCTGAGTTTTTAGTGGCTAATTCCGAAGTCGTTTTCATTATTTTAATACCTCTGTTGTCCTACTTATCATTGATTTTTCCTCTTTCCAGCACCTTAGCCTGTGTTTTCCATAAAAAAAACTATTGTATTCTATTGAGCTCTTCTTGAGTTAACGAATCTACTCTCCCACAGTTCCCTATATCAAGAACCCTTCCAGATCTAGGTTTTCTTTGTCAAGAATTTCATGTATTTCATGATCCTCCAGTTCCATCTCATTCTAGGTCATTTCCTGATCCATCTCTAGTTCTGCATCACTTATTGTAGCTTCTTTCTGATAATCAATATCTAGTGTTTGTTACCGGTATTCTTCTTTCTCCTTTTCCACAAGACTTCCTTCCATTGCTTGATCTTCTTTTGTGATCTCTTCATCTTCCTCAAGCACTTGGAATTTGTTTTGACTAATCTGTTTTCCTTCATCTTGATGTTGTGTTGGTCCTCTTTTACTACCTTTTCCTCAATTCACCACTTTCGGGAAGTTGTATGTTTCCTTCCTTGTGTTAGCTTTGCTCTTGTTTACTACTTTACTGAGCAGACAGTCTCTGAAAAGGTTTCCATGTTCATGAAATCTGCGACATCTGAACATAATGTGCTCATAGTCTACTATTTGCACCCATTCTTCATCGAAAACTTCCAAGATCACCTCATCCGGTAGAGCTCCTAAGAGATCCATTTCCACACATATTTTGGCAAAGGAAGTATATTTTCCCCATCTTGTGGCTTCAGAAGCTTTGAAAAAGTGACCTAATTTGTTCCCTATGGCGGCTAATGACTCATTTTGCCAGTAATCAAGAGGTAGAGAATAGAGCCTTACCCAGACCGGTATTGAAGTGAAAGTTTCCTGTTCTGGAACAAAATTCATTATCCATGGCTGCATGTAGAGTCCAGCTGCTACATAGAAGTAAGGCCCTCCTTCAAATACTTTGTCCTTGTCTTCAATATTTGTAAACACCACAGTAAAGAATCCCTTTGACCCAAGATGTTGCTCAACGCTTCCTTTGGGTTTCCAATGGTATTTGATCCATGACTGTAAAGGATTTTCACTGGGCCATAATCCCATGAATTTACAAATGATGGCATATGTCCACATGTGATCCTTGTGCGCCTGCAGAGCTAGATCATTTAGAATAACTCTAGGTGTTATCTCTGCTTTGGGTTTGCAAGGTCGCTTTTGTTTTTTATCTTTAGTTCCCTATTTTTTGTCTTCTGCCTCCTTGTCTTCTATGCCATTATTTTCCTTATTTATGGCTTCTCCTATCTCCTCTTCCATGTTTCTTTTCCCTTCCTCCATAGTACCTCTAGCATTTTATACAGGTTTCTTGCCTCTACTAGCAATGACCTCCTTATAGGAGGGAGTGGACCTCCCTACTCTGTGGCCCTCCATATGGTTCACCGACTGCCACTATCTGAAACCCTCGCTGTTCGCCCTCACTCCTCGTATCAAGTTAAAAAGAGACTATCATTTGTAAATCCAAAAGTAATTTTTTTCAACTTGTATTATATTTTCTAGAAAAATAAAATAAAGGAAATAATATACAGTTAACAAAAGAGATCATCTTCTATGGAAAGTATTTCTTTAAAATATGCCCATTTACAGGTAGAGATTCTCTCTTACCTGATAAATCCTGTAATAAAAAGGTTGATGGGCCTATTTTCTCCACAATTTGAAATGGACCGATCCACATTTGTTGGAATATGGTATGCTTACCTTTTTCTTTGAGGGCTTTATCCCATTTCAATACTAGGTATCCAATTTGAAAAGATTTTGAAGTTAGAGAATTTGGATCAAAGGAAGTCTTGACTAACTGTTGATGGTGTGCGTGTGTGATTCTAGCCTTTTCCCTTTCCTCTTCAAGCTTAAGGATTTGTGACTATCTAACTTGCATAGAAGAGGAGGGAGTTTCTTCAATGAACTAAACTAAGGCTAAAGAGGGAATAGCCACATTTGTAGGTAATACAACTTCTTTCCCATAGACCAAATTGAAAGGAGAAATTCCAATGGAGGCTTTATGAGTTATTCGATCTGCCCACAAAGAAAATATCAAAGACTTATGCTAGTTCATTTGACTTTGATCAACGGCTCATTTAATATTCCCTATGAGATTTTTGTTTATAGATTCAACTAATCCATTTCCCTGGGGATAATAGTTAGCAAAGTACTTCAGCTTAAAACTGTTTTTGAGAGAAAATTATGTCATGGCATTGCCTGAAACATAAGATGTGTTATCAAACATCATGGAATATGGTAGACCAAATCTAGTTATGATAAATTGATCGATGAATTCAGTAATGCTTTTAGAATTGACTACCTTGAGTGGAATTGCTTCCACGCATTTTGTAAAGTAATCAGTTGTTGTAGGGATGTATATATGCTGCTTAAAAGAATGAGGAACGATCTCACCTATTATATCCAATCCCCATTTCTCAAAAGGTTTTTCAATATTGACTTTTTGTAATGGTAATGAGGGTTTTCTTTGTCTCCCAGTAGCTGTCTGACAAACTTTACATCTTCTTACATAATTGTGTGTATATTTGAATAATGTTGGCTAGTAATAACCGACATGCAGGATTTTGTGTGCGGTGGTATCTCCTCCAAAATTTCCACCATCTAGTTCATCATGAAGTTCCTTCAAGACCTTCTCTTCCTCATATTTTTCAAGACATCTAAGTAAAATGGAATCATAATTTATTATAAATTGCACATCATTGACGATTTGATATTGTCTAGCTTTTAGCCTGAAGGCCCTTCTCCTTTTGTAATTTAATTGCATTGGGGCATATCCATTTTTTAAGTAAAATATGATATCAACATATCTTGACTCAGTGTCATTAAGGCTTACCTCATAGACTTGTACATCATCACCTGAGTCTTGTAGTGTTGATAGATTAGATGCTCCTGCTAACATCCTGTAAAAACCTTGACCTTTTATAATTTTCGCTGGTCTGATTTCATGTCATATTCTTGTAGAGCTATTACCAAATTTTCTCTCTTCTCACCAACATCCCTTTGTAATAATAGATTTCTCACTGCTGAGAATGGGACTATTACTTTTTTGTGGGATTTGAGGAGAAAAGGTATTAAGTGTTTTATTGATTTGAAAACAGAAAAATCTTGATTTTCAACATACGAGTAATTCAATTCAGCTCCCTGCAAATTGGAGCTAAAGAAAGAGATTGGGGCTTCATATTTTTCTTCATTGACTTGTTTCAATATGGTTACATATGATTTCTCGAAAGTGAAAGTATATGAAATGAAATGATTTTAAAAATTCGGGGTGGCTAAAGATGGAGCATTTATGATTTCTTGTTTCCTTAAGTTAAAAGCTTCATGTTCTGAGTGTGCCCATTTAAACAAATTTTTTTTCTTTATTATGGATTGAAGAGGTAAAAAAATTCGTGAGAAGTCAGGGACAAATATTTAAACCAAATTTATCTGATGTAGGAAAGATTGCATTGATTTTTTGTTATGAGGTGATGGTATTTTAGAAATTTCTTTTATCTTGTCAGGATCTATGTGAATCCCTACTTTGGACACAATGAATCCAAGAAGCTTCCCTTCACTTTATGTGAAGAAATATTTCTTAAGGTTAAGAAAAATTCCATACCTTTGGCAACACCCAAAGATTTGCTTTAAATCTCTTAGACGATTGTTGTGCTTTTTGAAATATACAATTATATCATCTAAGTAGATCACTACTGATTTGCTTACTAAACCTTTGACAACTATGTCCATTGCTTTCTAGAAAGTAGCACCTATTACCACTCCAGGAAACTCTCCTAGTTTGCAGCTCAGAGATGCCTGGTAACATATAATCTTCAATATTGTTCTCGGAACTATTGGAATGGATGATGGTTTGGGTCAAGCCACATAACCATTTCCACTCTATTTTTCACTCAAGACATGCATTAACACCCTCATATTTACAATGCTTTGGACCATTAATGCTCAATAGTTTGTAGATTCAATGGATAGATGGAGAATATCGACTGTACCAGTAGAAGCATATATATAAACATCTATGAATGACCAGCAACAGCATGTAAAAGAAGCTTGCAAATCTAATTTATCAAAGCGGAGATAAGATGATAGTTATCTAGCCTTAGAGACAAAAGAAACATGAACAACCTGTTCAAGTGCAAGCTTATAACATAAAAGAAAATGGACATTGAACTTATAACAACAAAACAAGCTTATATTGTGAGAATGAAGATGAGAAGCTTGAAGGAATAGAGTAGAAACAATCTCCAGAAGTTGAAAACTTGTTACATTTAGCTTTCAACCTTATACAGGCCTTTTACAATGTTGTTGAGCCTTCTGAGGCTTGAAGTCTTAATCTATCCTCTCTGTCTCTTTAACTATTTGATGCCCTAACTAGGAAAGCGTGGGCTCAGAGGATTATTCTTCTGAAAAAAGAGTAATTGCATTTGGGTAGTTTTCCTTCTTGTCCGGGATTTCTCTCATGCTAGAGATGCCCCACAATCATTCTGTTTGTTTTTGGCTAAGCACTGTCGATGCTCCATGATGTTTCTATTTGTTTTGGACAAGCTGCACTGTCTGCTTTGGCCCCCTTTTTTCCCTTTCTAGCCCCTGTCTCCTAGCACTATTTCCTGGCCTTTGTTATGTGATGGAATGGGTCTTTGGGCCTATGTAATCCATTTAAAATGTGAATAGTGACTGCTTTCGCTTTTTACATAGAAACACTGCACACTGAGAAAAATCTCACCCATCTCTTTATTTTGGACTTCAAAAGACCTTAAACATGGCTTATTCCTCTATCGGGTCCACCCTTAGAGTTGCTATCGCATCGTAGATGGCCTATCCCTGTGTATTTTCCTTATATTTTGAAATACACACAAAACATTGAAAACACATGAAAATGGCCTTTGGTAGACATGAAAATATTATGTATTTTCATTTCCGAACCCTTTCGAGTCGAGGCCTTATCACATATCGCAAGTCCAAGGTTCCCTTTGTATTTCATTATATAATGAAATACATGAAAATGCATTGAAAATAGCTTTCCTGCAGACCTCAAATATTATAAGTTTTCATTCTCGAACCCTGTCAAGTCTAGGCTTTATAGCGTCAGGACTGCCCAAGGATCCCTCTGTAAATACACAAAATACATTAAAAATGGCCTTCCCGCAGATTTAAAATCTTATGAAATATTATGTATATAACCGTCGGGTCTGGTTATTGCATTGTGCATATGAATGTGTAAAGGCCCCACCCCTTGGTGCTGCTCCACTATCATATAACAATGTGATCTGATCGCAATCACATATCGCTCTTTCCCAGCTTATTCTTCTGGCCTACATCCGTTGATTCCGACCCGCCGATCTGATCATCGGAGATCATTGATCGTGGGTGTCTTGCACCCATCCTTAAGTCTTCCTCTCTACAACGCCGATTGTGATTTATCACTTAGATCTAGACCGTTGATTGGCCAGATCTAATGGCAGCTATGCGTTGCTATATTCATGCCTGCAATACTCTATTTTTTCACTATTTCGGAGTGTTTTAGCCTCCCGATAGTGGTTTTCCACCCTTCCAAGGGCTCTTAGCATGTGATGGTTTCGATCTTTGGATGATCTTAAGAAGATTTTGAAGACTTCAAGAGCATATTTGGATCCATTGGCATGATTTTTCTGCCTTATGGAGACTTTAAAGAGCATATTTGGATCCATTTATGGGCCATTTTCTAACAAGTATAACATTGGCTCTTTCTAGGGATGAAATCCTCCCTGTGAGGTTTCAAGAATCACATAATAATGCCTTTCCTATAAAAAACAAGATCAAATCTTCCTCCTAGTATTCCATTGGGCATGGAGTTTATTTTGCAATGAAATAAAAAATGGAAAAAACATATTTACAATATCAAGGCTTTAAAGCCTTAAATGAAATATAGTTTCAAGAACTGCCCATTGACTGGGCTACCAAAAACATCTCCTCCTTCCAGACTGTCCAGAATAAAGGTATTGTTCTGCTGAATTTGAGCATTAACAAAACTGACCTGTTCATAGGGAGTCAAACTTACCATGATTACCTTTCTTTTCCTTGAATGCATCCCATTCAAGCACCTAGTAACCAACTTTGAAATTGTCTGCTTTTGCCTTCCTGTCAAAGGTTTCTTTGATTTTCTTTTGATGAGATTTTGACATCTCAAGCATATGCTCTCTGATATGCTATACTTCAACCAGGTTATTCATTCTTCTTACCATGTCATTCTCTTCATCTTGTTCTTCTTGCAAGAATTTAGCCACAAAGAGAATCACTTGGATAGGGAAAACATCGTCAGCACCATAAACAAGCTTAAATGGAGAATTTCTTATGGAATTTTTTATGATAACTCTGTCAGCCCATAGTGCAAACTTCAACTTGGAAACCTAGCTCTTTTTGTTGTCCTCTAGCATTCTTTTGATTACTCTTACCAGACTCTTGTTAGATGATTTTGCGAGGCCATTTCCATGAGGAAAATATGAGGTAGAATGCACCACTTGAATGCCCATGGATTTAATCAATCCACCAATATTTTTTCCTTGAAAGATTCTACAATATCAGTAACTAGTTTGGTTGGGAAACCAAATCTAGTGAAAATATTCTCATTCAAGAACTTTATGAAAACTTAATGATTGGCATTCATAGTGGGTATAGCCTCAATCCACTTGGTGAAATAATTAGTGGCTACTAAGATCCATTATTGTTGGCCACTTGAATGTGGGTTGATCTCACCTATAAGGTCCAAGCCCCACTGCTAGAAGGGACAATTGACATGTACTGGCTTCAAGGGCAGAGATTTTAGTTGTTTTCTTCATGTAAACCTATGACACTTGTCACAAGATTTCACAAAAGAAAACACACTAGAGAACAGAGTAGGCCAATAATACCCAGCCCTTAAGATTTTGTGGGCTGTGGTTTTCCAATAATGATGCCCTCCATAGATGCTAGAATGGAACTGATGTATGACTTCCACATATTGTTGTTTGTCTAGACTCTTAAGAGGATTCCTAATGGGTCTTTCCAATAAAGAAAATTTTTATTAATGCAAAATTTGGCTGATCTAATTTTAATGGCCTAGGCTTTACTTGAGCTCTGGAGGGACTTCTAGCTTCTGTAAAAAATGAACTATGCTGGAATACCATTCACAGGTGGCTAGATTTTTAGCAAGAGACCAATTCTGCTTTTGCTCTTCTACTG
The DNA here is from genome assembly GCA_000404065.3 of Pinus taeda. Taxonomy (NCBI): domain Eukaryota; kingdom Viridiplantae; phylum Streptophyta; class Pinopsida; order Pinales; family Pinaceae; genus Pinus; species Pinus taeda. Next base: position 47,870 of record APFE030194673.1, on the reverse strand, counting down.
CTCCCTCTGTCTGCTCATCATCTGAATTTAGACCCATGCAATTTATGTCTAACAAGCTACAATTTTCTTCAGCCATAAGTTTAGCCAAACCCTGGCCCTTGACAAGCTTAGGGGGCTTCACCTATATGTTTAAATCTATGAATTTTGCAATCCATTTAGCTCTCTTTCCATCAATATGTGGGTGAGTTAAGACATCTTATATTGAGACTGAAGGTATATATGCAACCACTTTGGAGTGCAGGATATAAATTTTGAATTCCTTTAAATATTTTATGAGAGCATAAGCTTGTTTCTCAATAATGTCATACCTTAGTTCAGCATCCCTTAGAGTTTTGCTGAAAAAGGCCATGGGGTGCTCTATGCCTTCATCATTTTTGTGCAACAGAATTGCTGCATGTGTATCTTAAGAGGCAAAAGAGAAGATACAAAACTCCTTAGTGTAATCTAGGCTGATTAGAGTGGGAGCTTCCATGATAGCTTGCTTGATGGCTTCAAAATAGCTTCTTGAAGCATCTATCCATTTTATTCTTGATCCTTTCTTCAGCATGGATGTGATGTGCTTTACTAGCTCTGTAAAGTTTGGAATGAACCTCCTTACAAAGTTAATCTTACCCAGGAAGGATTGAACGTCCCTTTTTGACCTTGGGATGGACAATGTCTAAAATTCTTGAAACCTCGCTAGATCAATCTTCACACCTTCAGTAGAAACAATATGTCCTAGAAGTTTTCCTTCTTCTAGAGCAAACTGTGACTTCTTTGGGTTTACCGAAATTCCAAACTGTCTGCACTTTAGGAAGCCCTTCTTCAAATGTTGTAAATGGTCTTTGTCACTACTAGAGAAGACTATTATGTCATCAAGATAAATAAGGAAAAACTTGTCCTTCTCTCCCACAAAGGCTATGTCCATGGCCCTCTGAAAAGTAGCCCTAGTATTCATCAGTATGAAAGGCATCTTGGAGTACATGAAAGTGGCCCAAGGTGTAGTGAAGGCAGTCTTTTTCTGATCTTCTAGATGTACATCAACCTGATTGTAAACTGAAAATCCATCTAAGAAAGACATGACTCTGGCCCATGAAACTCTTTATAACAAGTGTTCCATCTTAGGTAGGGTGTAGTTATCTTTTTTAGAGCACTTGTTCAGATTTTTGAACTCAACACAAAGCCTGATTTTTCCATTTTTCTTTCTTACTACCACAAGGTTTGCTATCCACTTTGAATACCTTAGGGGAACTATGATTTTGGCATCCAACAACTTCTTGATTTCTTTCTCAATCAGAGGAAAGAAGAGAGGGCTGATAGGTCTTAATTTCTGCTTAAAAGGGATGGTGTTCTTTTCTAGTGGAATCTTGTGCTGAATGATGCTTGTGCCATAGGTTTTAAGATCATTATATTCCCAGGAAACAATGTCAGTGAATTTCTTCATGAGGGTGCAATACTTAGAATTCTGGGCAGAAGATAAATGAGTGGATAGATTTATGTATTTCGGATGGGCTAGGCTCCCTATATTGTGTTTACGAACAACATACTCATCTTTTGTTTTGGCAGGATTATAAGGCACATGGTTATGATCGAACAACTTCTCTAGAGGCACCAATCCATTTGGTATATGGTTACTAGGTAGTTGGACAATTCTTCCTTGGTTGATCTTGTTTTTTATCTTGGACTGGCTACATTCTTCCATGGTTTCATTTTCTTGGTCGATGTGCATTTCAAAAAATTCCTCAACGACTTGTAAAAACCTGTTAATTTCAGCATCGTCTTCAAAAACTTTTTAGTATTTGACATTGTCAAGCAGAGATGGTCTATATTTAACCTAAACTCCATACGTCAATTTACGAGTCAAAGGAGGAATAAACGTGCTAGAAGACACAACAAGGGAGTCGGCAAGCTAGTTCTTCATTCTTGAAATGTAAGAAATGCTAAAATTATTAAAACAATCCTTGAGCCTCCATACCTCATCTCTGTATGCTTTCAGCCTTGGATGTTTTTCATGAAAATTTTTATTGACCTGCTGAATAATGAGGTCTGCATCTCCAAATACTTTCAGGCCTTCGATGCCCGTTTCTTTAGTAGCACTTAAGCCCAAAATCAAATCTTCGTACTCTACTATGTTATTTGTGACCTAAAAGGTTAATTTGAAAGATAAATGAATGTATTCCTATGTGGGAGACACAAGGACTATACCTGCCCCTGCAGCTTCTTTAGAGAAAGGCCCACTAAAGAACATGTCCCAAATAGCCCCATTAAAGAACATGTCCCAAATATGTGGGCCTTCTTCCTCAGCGATTTGGAAAACTGGTTTTTAAGTTGCATGGAGGCCAACTAGGATTCTTCAATATGAAGAATACATGCTCCAAAATCATTGTCAATAGCATAGATGGGATGATAAGTGGGATTCCTTTCATCGCTGATGATATAAGCCAACTGATTTTCTCTATATAATCTCTTGCTCTCACCTAAAAGAACTGGGTTAATGACATAGGACAGATCATTTTGTAATGATCCACCTAATCTCTTGATTCAACCTCTGGAAAGTAACATGCCAAACATCGCGGGTACATCTGGTACATAATATCCATCATCATGCTCTTCATGGGTAGCTGAGACAAAGTGATAGCTAGGTCCTTGATTAATCCCAGGCAATTCACTTTTCTAGAGTCAAAAGAAAATAGGTCATGATAAGGCTTGGTAATTTCAAGAGCCAGTTTTTATTGGGAAAACTAGTGTCCATTCAGAGCTGCTAGTCCCACTAAGACGACTAGCTATCTTAGAAACAAACAAACTAAAGTTACATGCATTTTCCTTTATGAGAAGTAGATGAGAGAGAAGAAAAGAGTACCAACCTTAGTCTTCCGCTTGGCTCCCTGCTTGTTTCCTTTCCCCTTTGACAGATCTTTTCTACTCCTTCCTCACTTGTCCTGCTTCAAAGAACACCTATAGAGTCAAAGCAACATAATACCATCAAAGCATAAATATCTACAATCATAAACAATATAGGATCAGATATATATTGACCATACAAATTCATATATCAACTTATAAATACAAGAATATGGAGGAAAACTCAAATAACATTATTGATAGAAGTAGTAGAATAGAGGATTACAAACCATTGAATTGACCTAGTGTCATCCTCCCAGCATGAAAGCCCTTCTTCACTGCATGAAAAGCTATATCACCCAACATTATGATGTTCCATAAAGAAACCAACAACACTTCCTTAAAATATGCAAAATTCCAGCCTCTGGATCTCTAGGGTGAGGGATCCATATATAGATGTTTGCAGGTGGGTGAGTCAGCTTCTAGGTTTTTGATTAGTGTCATTTCCCTTATAGTTCTCAATTCCACTTGGATATTTCATGATCTCTTACTCATCCCTGGGCGAATTCAGAGAGGCAGGTGTCACAGGAGAAGTTTCTGGAAGATTCCATGATCATCCACCTTGCAAACTGTCTCTACCATTTGTGTACTCTCACCCATCACACCCTATAGAAGGGCTTTTCAGTATGCACTGCACCTCTTGTGTGCATTAGGTGGGATGCATCGCACTTCGATCATGGAGCAGGTGAGATGGTATAGTTCAGAGCAATTTTTCATGGAGAACTTTTGGGAGATGAGGTAATCAACTGACCTTTTTCTTTTAGGGTATGAAAAAACACTTTTAGGGACTTAGAAGCCCTTGGTTTATGGACATATAAGATTGGGGTTACAGTGCCCAAATATGTCTATAACACCAACTCATCCATGACAGCCTTGGGCATTAGATTTTGGATGGGTCTAGTGTATAGAAGGTAGTTGTGAAGGATTTTATCATGAGTAGTCGGAGAGACATAGAATGCTTAGGAGATGTTTTCACAATTTTCAATCATTGGGCTGAGAATAATAGCTAGCTTGTCATCTTGTAGATTTACATAGTCAGTGGAGGCTTGGATGGTTTTAGGGTCAAGGGCCTCCAGGATGGATCTTTTGAAGGACTCATTCTTCACTAGTTCAATCAGAGGTATAGGTATTCTTAGTTTCTGAATTTCTGATTGAAAACTAAAAGGAGAGGGAGACTTGTCGAGGCCTCTTACCTCGTGAGCTAGAGCTTTGAGTATGATGGGATAAACTATTGGTTGATTCTACTTATTAGCTTGTTGTACTGCAAGGAAAACAACTCTTTGAATAGGAGTTTCCTTGGCATTATTCATCTTTGACCTCAAATTATATCTTTGCTGATCTATAGTTTGTAGAACAGCTTCGCCATCCCATTCTTGGTTAATCTAATCATTGACTAATGACATTTCATAGGTAGATGAGGTAAAAAAGGAGGAATTTTGTTTGTCTTCCAGAAAATGGATCTCATCATCTTCTTCAAACTGCTCTTCTTTTATGACTACATTCTGGAAAGGGGTCTTCATTGGCATCTTTGCCTCTTTGCAAAATCTGCAAATGCTCATTAGTTCTTCTATATGGATTTGGATTTCTAGGAGCAAAGGTATTAGGAACCCTTCCTTTCCTAGAGTGTTTCTCAACTTTTAATTTGGATATTTCAGAGGCTAATAACTCTATCATTTCGATTAGTTTATCTATCTTGGGATCTGAAGATGATGAAGACTTTCCCCTCTGTCTTCTTCTATCAACATTTCCCTTAAGCTTCTCTGCAGCCATGATGTTTGATTCCACTTCCAAGGTTGCATCCTGCATGTCAGCCAAAGTAGCACTTCACCTCTCCCTCAACAATAGGTAGAAGTCAGAATCAAAAGCACTATCATAGGTGAGTTTATGAGAGGTTATAGTGGGTTTTACTTCAGCTAGTATCTTCTTGTACATACGGTTAAACCTCTTATTAAAATCAGACAACAACTCACCATTTTCCATCTTTAAGTTTTCAAACTCAGTGTGGTAGTAGAGGAGATCCTTCTTGTCACTCCAATGCTTTAGGAATGCATCATCTAAAGCCTCAATATCTACTATAGATCTTTGGGTTAGTTCTCTGAACCATTTTCTAGCCTCTCCATCTATACTTTGGACAAAGACTCTCATCCACACATCATCTTCACAAATTTCCAAGTTATCTGCATAGCTATAAAATGACTCAAGCTTTTCTTCAGTTGTAATGCCTTCATTCCTAGTGAACTTAGGCCTATATTTATGATATTCTCCAGTAGGCATGGCATTCAAAGGAGTGGGCAGTATTAGAGGTCCATATCTAGCAGCTATGATTCTTTCCATTTTGGTGGGTGCTTGTGGTCCTGCCATAGCTGTGGTGGCTAAAAGAGTACTGGAAGTCTAAATGATAGAGAGTCGAGGAGTGACTAACAAGACTAAAGGAGTACGATGGATAGGAGGTGAGGTTTCCTTTGGGCTTAAAACAAAAGGAGAACCTAAAGAATAAAGAGCTTTATGGATCTCTAAGAGTTTTTCTTCACTTCTAGTATTAGATGCTATACTCTCAACATGTATTTGTTCTATTGCAGTATTTTCTTGTAGAGATATCGAAGATTGTTTAGGTTTACCTGAACCTAATGCTCCTTTCTGCAATACCTTTCTTTCTCTGATGATTTTTTTAGGATTGAATACTCGATTAGCTTGTAGCTTCTGAGGATATCTCCAAGTATGTCTCACAAATTGAGCCAGAACTATGGCGTGGATTCGCTAAGAGGTTCATCCTTCAGTAGAGTCCCTAGATAGATGATTACAACAAAAAAAGTGGCCAAACTTTGTCTATCATCAAAGTTGGATCTGTATCATCTCCTAGGGAAGCTGAGCTTTAGTTTCTTCTCCCCGGCAATGACACCAATTATGTTATCACTCTAGGAAACTCTCCTAGGTTGCAGCTCAGAGATGCCTGGTAACAAATAATCTTCAATATTGTTCTCAGAACTATTGGAATGGATGATGGTTTGGGTCAAGCCAGATAACCATTTAAACTCTATTTCTCATTCGAGACATGCATGAAAACCCTTAGCTTTACAAGGCTTTAGATCACTAATGCTCAATAGTTTGTAGATTCAATGGATAGATGGAGAGTATAGACTATACCAGTAGAAGCATATATATAAACACATATGAATGGCTAGCTACATGAAGTAAAAGAATCTTGAAAATCTAATTTATCAGAGTAGAGATAAGAGGACAGTTATCTGGCCTTAGACACAAAAGAAAGATTAACAAACTGTTCAAGTGCAAGCTTAGAACAGAAGAGAAAATGGACAATGAACATATAACAACAAAGGAATCTTATATTGCTAGAATGAAGATGAGAAGCTTGAAGGAACATAGTAGCTACAATCTCTAGAGGTTGAACCCTTGTTACATTTAGATTTCAACCTTTTATAGGCCTTTTATAATGCTGATGAGCCTTCTGAGGCTTGAACTCTTAATCTATCCTCTCTGTCCCTTTAACTGTTTGATGCCCTGACTAGGAAAGTGTGGCCTTGGAGGATTATTCTTCTTACAGAAGAGTAATCGCATTTGGGTAGTTTTCCTCATTTTCTGGGAGCTCTCTCATCCCAGAGATGCCCCACAATCGTTCTGTTTGTTTTTGGCTGAGTGTTGTCGATGCCCCATGATGTTTCTATTTGTTTTGGACAAGCTGGATTGTCTTCTTTGGCCCCCTTTTTCCCTTTCTGGCCCCTGTCTCCCAGCACTATTTCCTGACCTCTGTTATGTGATGGAATGGGTCTTCAGGCCAGTGTAATCCCTTTAAAATGTGAATAGTGATTGCTTTCTATTTTTACACAGAAAATGATGCACACTAAGAAAAATCCTGCCCATCTCTTTATTTTGGACTTAAAAAGTCCTTAAACATGGCTTATTCCTCTATTGGGTTTGCCGTTACGGTTGCTATTGCATCGCAGATGGCCTGTCCTTGTGTATTTTCCTTGTATTCTGAAATATGCACAAAACACTGAAAACACATGAAAATGGCCTTTGGCGGACATGAAAATATTATTTATTTTCATTCTTGAACCCTTTTGGGTCTAGGCCTTATCGCATATCACAAGTCCAAGTTTCCCTTTGTATTTCATTATATAATGAAATACATGAAAATGCATTGAAAATAGCTTTCCCATGGACCTCAAATATTATAAATTTTCATTCCTGAACCCTTTAGGGTCCGAGCTTTATTACATCGGCGCTGCCCAAGGCTCCCTTTGTATTTTTGTTATATAATGAAAATACACAAAATACATTAAAAATGGCCTTCCCGCAGATTTGAAATCTTATGAAATATTATGTATATAACCGTCGGGTCTGGTTATTACAATGTGCATATGAATTTGTAAAGGCCCCACCCCTTGGTGCTAGTCCACTGCGATATAGCGATGTGATTTGATCACAATTGCATATCGCTTGTACCTAGCTTATTCCACTGGTCTGCCTCTGTCGATTGCAACCCACCGATCTAATCATTGGAGATCACTGATTGGGGGTGTCTTGTACTCATCCTTAATTCGTACTCTCTGCAGCACCGATTGTGATTTGCCGCTTAGATCTGGGATGTTGATCAGCTAGATCTAACGATAGCTATGCATTGCTATGTTCATGCATGTAATACTTTATTTTTTCACTGTTTTGGAGTGTTTTAGCCTCTCGATAGTGTTTTTTTGCCCTTCCAAGGGCTCTTAGAATGTTATGGTTTCGATCTTTGGATGATCTTAAGAAGATTTTGAAGACTTCAAGAGCATATTCAAATCCATTGGCATGATTTTTCTAGATTATGGATGTTAGGATATTCCGACACATAGGAAATAGTTAAGTATAACTTGGTCTAGTATAGAGTTAGGTAAAGTTCATTTCTTTACTATGTACTTTTGTAACTTACAATCTGACGATCACGATATGTAGTGATATGATGCTTTATTCTCTCCTCGGTATTACTGACACTTGATCCGTGGCTTAACACCCGATTAGTTCATGATCTCTATTTAAAGAGCATGGAGGGTCATTTGTAGGTTAACTATTCATGAGAGAAGCTTATGTAAATTTTCATTCTTTTATTAATAAATTTCCTGAAGTGGCTGTGTTGGCTCAGGCCATGGACTGTTTCCCTCTTTGAGGGTTTTAACCACGTCAAAAATACTAGTGTATTGATCTATGATATGTTTGTGAGTGGTGTCCTTTGGTGTTTTGTCTGAGGAACTTACCCTGTAAATTCCCACATGGTATCAGAGCTATTTGAGGGTCGCGTCCATAGGTGATCCAAATCTGAAGCCGGTAGAACTACATTCGACTTCCGTTTCCTAGATCTTCTTTTTCTGACTGCTTTCGGGCTAAGAGGATTGCTTTGTTGTGTTAGGAGCATCTGTTCCAGTGAGGAACCCCTTTCGTTTCACGTGAAAAGTTTTTTGGTAGCCCTAGCTGTGTCATTTTTAAGATTTGGAGGTATACAGTGTTTATTTGCAGTTTCTAGTTATTTTATCTCTATTTATTATTTCAGTTTATTTATCTTCTTTTTTTTACCGGATCTATACCTTTCATTTCTGCGTATGCTCTTTGCCCTACAACTCTGTGCGATCTGGGAAAATCAGAGAGGAAGGATTTTTCTCATGCGTATGCTCTTTTCTGCTACGCCTTAGTGTGATCTCGGAAAATCAAAAACATTGAGGAAAATATTTAGTTTCCGGGTAAAGCTAACTTCAAGCCGTAAGGGTTTTTTTTTCGTATGTCTGTGCTGGGTTTTTTGTTTTTTGTTTTGTAGGGAAAAAGAGCTTTCTCAAGAAAGAACGCAACCCAAAGCTTCAGTGACCAAAAAACAAAGCCCCCCCCTCTCTCTAAGCTAATTTATGAGAGTAGAGGTCTTGAGTTCAAGTCTCCTTTTTGCTTGAAAGGAGGCGTTTTTTTTCATTTCCGCACATTCCCGCACTTCGTCGATGCCTTCATCAACTTTTCTTCAAAAAGCCATAACTTCTTCATCTGGAAGCCGTTTTCAGAGCCATTTTTTTTTAACCAACCTAATTTTTTGAGATCTTTCCATTGGAACACTTAGTTTTAACATATATAGCTTCAGTTTCTGTTAAAATGGAAAGTCCATACCAAGTTATTCTTGACAGCACCAACTACTTCCAATGGTGGTCCTACATTGTGGATTTACTTAGAAGTAAAGGTCTTTACAGAATATCCTCAGGCCAAGAAGCCAAACCGAAAGATGAAGATAAGGCAGCTAAATGGGAAAATAGATAAGATCAAGCAAGTGGGTTGATAGGGATGTCTATTTCTCCAGATCTTGGATTCCATATTGCATAACTTGATACTCCTGATAAAGCAATGGAGCAGCTTACTAAAGTTTTTGGAATAAAAAATGAACTTAGAGCCCATCAACTTGAAAATGAGTTGCTTACAT
>APFE030194673.1:0-37577 GCA_000404065.3 Pinus taeda | reverse complement strand
TAGAAAAAGGTCAGTTTAATGATGTATTATGTGTTCCAACCTTATCCAGCAACCTTCTATCTGTATATCAGATAACTCATTCAGGTGAAGGTAAAATTGTTGAATTTTCACCTCATGATGTTGTAATCAAGGATCTAAGAGATCCTAAACAGATTCTAGCTACTGGTATTGCTGATGATTCCACAAGGTTGTATAAGTTTCAGAACTTTGGGTCATCAAATCTTCCCTCAGTATTTGTTGCTCATAATGATGAAGTGAGCAAACTTTGGCATGAGCGATTTGGTCCCTTAAACTATCGCTCCCTTCAACATCTATGTAAAGAAAATATGGTGACAGGTCTTCCTATGGTATCTTGCAGAGATGGTGTTTGTTCCGGATGTGTACTCGGAAAACATCATCGGGACAGTTTTGAAAAACGTGTCTCTTGGCACGCCTCAGCCCCTTTACAGCTTGTGCATAGTGATTTATGTGGTCCACTTCCAGTTGTTTCATTCTCTGGCTACAAGTATTTCTTAACTTTCATTGATGATTTCTCCAGACGCACTTGGGTATACTTCTTAAAACTCAAGACTGAAGTATTTAACAAATTCTTGGCCTTTAAGGCCTTTGTTGAAAAACAATCTGGACATCAAATTCTTAAGCTAAGATCTAATAATGGCGGAGAATATGTTAAAAACAAATTCATCAACTTTTTCGCTGATAATGGAATTCAAATGCAACATACTGTTCCATATACTCCACAACAAAATGGTGTAGCTGAAAGTAAGAATCGCACCTTAAAGGAAATGGCTAATTGTATGCTTCAATCTAAAGGAATTAGTCTTAATTATTGGGAAGAAGCAATTAACAGTGTAAATTACATAATAAATCAGACTCCTACTAAGGCTTTAAAGAATATCACTCGAGAAGAAGCATGGAGCTCAATTAAACCAAATGTGAGTCACTTTCGTGCTTTTGGAAGTGAAGCATGGTCCCATATTCCAGATGAGAAACATAAAGCTTTAGAACCTAAGAGTGAAAAATGTATTTTTGTTGGATATTCTGAAGATGTCAAAGGATATATACTTATTCCATTTAAGTCAAAAAATGTTATCATTAGAAGAGATGTAAAGTTTGATGAAAATATATCAGCCCACGAGCCTAGTTCGGTGAATGTGCCACCTCTCTCTATCTCTTTTACTTTTGAACATATTTCTTCTTCAGATGATGAAAGCAAGGATGTCAATCCTCCCCCACCTTCTCATGATCCTCCTTCAGCTTCTTCACTTCCAAAATGGGTCCGTGCTACTCGAGATGCAACAATTGATCTTGCTGGTGATCCTACAGATCAGCGTCGTACACATTCTCAGTTCGAAAGAGCCTCTTCTTTACTGGTTCAAGTCTCAACGAATTATGATCCTGACACCTTTGCAGAAGCTTCAGGCCATCTAGATCGGGATGCAGCTATGAAACAAGAATATCGTTTATTATCGGAAAATGATAGATGGGATCTTGTTCCTCTACCAAAGAGACAAAAACTTGTTAGATGAAAATGTGTTTACAGAACCAAGTATGGACCAGATGGGAAAGTTGATAAACATAAAGCTCATCTTGTTGCTAAGGGTTTTTCACAAGTTGAAGGCATTGACTATACTGAAACCTTCTCCCCTATTGCCAAAATTAACTTTGTCCGCCTTGTTCTTTCCCTTGCTGCCTCTTTTAAATGGGATGTCCATTAGATGGATGTTAAATCTTCCTTCTTGCATGGGGACTTGCATGAAGAAATCTATATGGAACAACCCATTGGCTTTATACAAATAGACTCCAGTCTTGTATGTCGGCTTCAGAAATCCCTTTATGGTCTCAAGCAAGCTCCTCGGGCTTGGTACGCCAAAATGGATAGCTTTCTTTTAGAATCTGGCTTTTCTAGGTGTCATTATGACAATAATGTCTACACCAAGAAAGTGGGCAAGTCTCTCATCATTCTCATTCTTTATGTTGATGATCTTATCCTCACTGATAGTGATCCCAAACTTATCAACCATGTGAAGTCTAGCCTTAAAAAGAAGTTTGAAATGATAGACTTAGTACACTTGCAAACCACGGAAGGTATTTCCCTTTCCCAATCCAAGTATCTTATTTTCTCAGTCTTCAAGTCTTGCAAACCACGGAAGGTATTTCCCTTTCCCAATCCAAGTATGCCTATGATCTTCTACGCCATTTTCACATGGAATACTGTAAGCCAACTCCTTCTCCCTTTCAGTCTGGAGTCAAACATTTAGTCACTTGTACTTCCCCTAAAGTTGATGCTACCTTATATTATCAACTTGTAGGAAATGTTTTGTATCTATCCCATACTCGTCCTGACCTTTCCTTTGCTGTTGGTCTTGTTTCTCGGTTTATGCAAACCCCAAATGAAATTCATTGGAAAGCAGCTAAAAGAATACTTCGTTATGTTCAAGGTACAGTTCAGCTTGGAATTCATTATAGTGTCGAAGCATCTCCACTATTGGTTGGTTTCACTAATTCCGATTGGGCTAGTGACCCTGATGATCAGAAGTCTACTGCCGGTTATGTGTTCACTCTTGGTTCAATACCTATTACATGGGCTTACAAGAAACAAGGTGCCATTTCTCTTTCTTTAGCAGAAGCAAAGTATCGTGGTGCCGTAGAAGCTAGTAAGGAAGCCTTATGGCTTCGTCAAATCCTATCAGATTTTGGCTTTCAGCAACAACATCCGACTACACTTTGGTGTGATAATAAAAGTGCCATTCAACTATGCAAAGATCCAATCCAACATCAGCGTAGCAAACACATTGAACTACACATGCACTTCATCAAAAAGATCATTCATGACCATGTTCTTGAAGTGCAATATTGTTCAATAGATGATCAAGTTGCAGACATCTTTACAAAGGCTCTCACAGAGGCGAAGTTACTAAACTTCGATTTATGGTTGGAGTTCAGGAAGTTGTCACTAAGGGGGGATAGGCTCTAGCGCCTCCTTCCTTCTCCTATTGTGTCATATTTGTACATCTTTCAATCCTATCCCAAGTTGCTTTTAAGGGGAAATGTTAGGATATTCCAACACATAAGAAATAGTTAAGTATAACTTGGTATAATGTAGAGTTAGGTAAAGTGTGTTTCTTTACTATGTACTTTTGTAACTTACAATCCGACAGTTCATTCTCTCCTCGGTATTACCAACACTTGATCCGTAGCTTAACACCTGATTGGTCCATGATCTTTATTTAAAGAGCATGGAGGGTCATTTGTAGGGTAACCGTTCATGAGAGAAGCTTATGTAAATTTTCATTCTTTTATTAATAAATTACCAAAGTGACCGCATTGGCTCAGGTCGTGGATGGTTTCCCTCTTTGAGGGTCTTAACCACGTCAACAGTACTAGTGTATTGATCTGTGATCTATTTGTGAGCGGTGTCCTTTGGTGTTTTGTCTAAGGAGCTTACCCTATAAATTCCTACACTGTAGTGTATCTTAAGAATAGGAGTCCTACTAAGTGTATGAATTATAAAACTCCTTTCGAAGCAATGTTTGGCTTCATGCCTGCAGTAAGTAATCTTAGGGTTTTTGGATGTAAGGCTTTTGCTCATGTCCCGAAAGAATATAGGAAGAAGTTAGATTCAAAAGCCATTAAGTGTACTTTTATTGGATATTGAAGTGAGTTTAAAAGGCTTATAAGTTGTTTAATCCTTCTACTCATAAGGTGTTTGCAAGCAAAGATGTGGTATTCCATGAACAAGTAGATGATGGGAACCCTCTTCGTAGTGATGAAGAATGGCATATGCCTTCACTGTTAGAAGAAGGTGATGAAACAGGGGTTGGTGAGCAGCAACAAAAACAAAAAGAACATGAGAAAGAAGAAGTGGTTGATCAAATCAGGTTTGAAACCAATGTGCAGAGGGGAGATCAAAACAGGGCTGAATCCACTCCACCACTTAGGAGATCAGGGAGGAAAACTCAATTTCCAGCAAGATATAGGGAGAATTCTTTTATAACTAGTATGTTAAGTGTAGTTGAACCCTCTAGTTATAAAGAAGCTATTCAATATAGTGAATGGAGGGCAGTCGTGGAAAAGGAATATGAATCAATACTTAAAAATAAAACTTGGGAACTAGTTAAATTACCTAAAGGAAAACAACCCATAAGTTGTAAATGGCTATACAAGCCTAAATTTAAAGCAGATGGGAGTATAGACAAATATAAAGCTAGGCTAGTTGCAAAGGGGTATTCGCCGAAAGAAGGTATTGACTATGAGGAAACCTTCGCCCTTGTAGCTAAATTAAACACAATTGGAATGTTAATTGTTTTAGCTACCAAACATCATTGGGCGATACACCAACTAGATGTGAAATCTGCTTTCTTAAATGGCGAATTAAAAGAACAAGGGTATTTAGTGCAACCTGAGGGGTTTGTTAAACAGGGGGAAGAACATTTAGTATGTAGATTGAAGAAAGCATTGTATGGACTAAAATAGGCACCCAGGTCATGGTATGACAAAATTGATTCATTTTTCCTACAACATAGTTATAAAAGAAGCAAGAATGACCCTAATTTGTACACCGTGTTTGACAAAGAGGGGCGAATTGTTTTGATTTCTTTATATGTAGATGATCTTATCATTACAGGGAATGCAGATGAACTCATTAAAGAAATCAAGGAGCAGATGTCTCAGGTTTTCGAGATGAAAGACCTTGGAGAGGTACACTACTGTTTAGGTCTCGAAGTTTGGAGGGATGTTGGCTAGACTTTTATGTCATGGGGTAAGTATGTCAGGAGATTACTAGAAAAGTTCAACATGGATCAGTGCAACGCTGCAGCAATGCTCCTTTACAACAGAATACCATACTTCGGAATGATGATGGTTCTAAGGAGGTTGATGCAACATTGTATAAACAACTGGTTGGGAGTCTAATCTACTTGACTACAACTAGGTTGGATTTGGCTTATGCAGTCAGTGTATTGAGCCAATTCATGTCAAAGCCTCTTGAGAGTCATTGGGTTGCAACGAAAGGCGTCTTAAGGTATCTGCAAGGAACCTTAGACTTTGGTATTATTTATATTGATTTGTTTGATGTTAGATTGACAGGTTTTTCAGACTCCAATTAGGCTGGAAATGTAGATAATAGACGATCCATAACAAGTTATGCATTTAGCATTGGGTCTAGGGTCATTGCATGGAGCAGTAAAAAGCATAATACAGTATCCTTGTCTTCAGCAGAAGTCGAATATCAAGCAATGTGTGCAGCAACTTGTGAAGCAGTTTGGTTGAGGAGACTTCTCCATCGTGTTGGAGAAGAACAGAAGGTTGCAACAATTATCAAATGTGACAACCAGAGCTCTATCAAACTTGCAAATAATCCAATAATTCATAAAAACACAAAGCACATTGATACACAGTTTCATTTTGTTAGGGAGAAAGTTTGGTCAAAGGAAATTTGTATTGAATATTGTAATACATGTGACAATGCTATGGATATTTTCACTAAGCCTCTCGGTAGAATCAAGTTTGAATTATTTAGGGAAATGTTAGAAATACTTGTGAACCCCTTTCTCCATTAAGGGGGAGTGTTGAAGATAATGAAGAATATGTAAATCTGGAGAGATTCGGTTCACTAGAGCCTTAGATTAGAAATTAGTTCTTACTTCTTAGGTAGTTGTTCTAACTTCCCTAGATGTGTGAACACTATATATATTTTTGATTGTAAGATGATTAGGGTAGAGTGTTGTGCAAGAGGCAGTCTCTAGGTGGAGCTCCTCACCTGTGAGTTGTCCAATTTGTCAATAAAGTTGATTCCTCAGTTTTTTAACCAGCTCTTCATAGTCGTATGTTGTCCCTAATTCCCAATGCTCGGCTAGGAGCCATTGCAAATAGCCTCTGACATTTGGTGGACTCTGCGTTCTGGTTGCCGAAAAAATATTGCAGCATTCTATTCCGCATGATGGAAAAGTTTCTCGGCTAGAATTACACCAAATTTGTAGACAGCGACATCCGAGACCAGAGGTACATCCCTTCCCTAAATTGGAAAGAGGGGTGTCAACTGTTCCTTACAGGTGTGAAATTAGAAGAATACCGAGAATTACCCTTTATGGAAGCCAACAGACAAAAAGTTTTGTGGACAGGTTCGATCCCTCACAACTCTTTCGTTAGCTCTGATACCAGTGGATGGGATCAGAGGTGAGCATACAAGCATAAACGGACACAATAGAGGAGCACAGACAAATGGAAAACAAGATAAAGATCACAAATAAAAATGGAGAACACACAATATAAGCTTTTTCATTATTGGAAGCCCTGGGCTTGGCCTTGGCTTGCTTTATAAATGAGCTTTATAGCTGATAAAAATTAGCTAGATGTAAAACTCAGCTGCAAACTGCCCTAACTTTCGGCATAGACGGCAAAATGGTGCAGAAAATTTCAATTCAACTTCACATTTAACAACAATCACCATTTTGGTTACATCTTCATCTTTGAAAGCTCATCCTCTCCCCAAAAAATAAAATGTACATGCATCCTGATCATAGTTCGAGGAAGGCTTTACAACCTGTAGCATCTTTATGTAACAATTGCCCAAATTCCGCAAGACCAACTTGAATATTAACATTGAAAAAGTATTGTTGAGCAGACAATTTTGGCTTCAAACAGAGTCCCAAGATCTCTGGATTTTATGGTATTACGGAAGAAAGACACTCTTGGCAGATTTTAGGATTAGAAGAGGAAATGGAACACCCACTCAATTGTCATCTCCTTGAGTTGATCATGATGGTTTTCGATAGAGAACTAGAAGTATATAAAAATAAAATTCCCTGCCTCTGTTCAATTCGCGGCCTTGGCAAATGAAATGGGTGGTCTCCCATATTTTAATGGAGAAAGTCTGCAATTTTTTTATATGTCACCTGTAGCATGCATTCCCGCGGAAAATAAAGGTGAGATCGAAAATATGCTTATTCCCATGAGGTTTTCCTTTTAGCATCGAAATCCTTTTTTGGCTTCATTTCCAAATCACTTTACGTTTGGCTACTTTATCGCCCCTGGGAAGAACCAGCAAAATCCCTCGAATGGTGTGCAATTTTTCGAATCTGCCCGCTATGAACACAATTGGGATCGCTCTACTCCATGTCGCAGGTTTTTAAATTTCTACTCCATTTGTTCATAATGTTCATTTAAAACTCGCTGTCTGAATAACTCTGCGTTTTTTTTAAATGCTTCATTTTCCATGACAGGAAATTCATCAATAATGTTATGATCCTAGTTTGAAGTTCATCAATAATGTTAATTTCTTCAAGCAATCAATTGGTTTGTGTGTATGTATCTCTCTACACTGCCAGTAGCGGACAATTAATGACCCAAATCGTTCTTTGTATATAGAAAATCATATGAAAATATACAGAATTGATAGGTGCATTGTTTAATGATTGTTATGAGATTTGGTAGCATATATATTTTTTATTCTTAAATAAAAAAAATTCTCAACATTTAATTTTAAATTACACAAAATTAATTATTTAATCAAAAAATAAAAATTCAAATTTAAAAATTTTTAAAATTAATTTGTAATTTTCAAAATATTCAGTTTCATATTTATTTTTTTCAAAACTTTAAAATGAAAAGTCAAATTTTTTTAACCAAAAACAAAAATACAATCAAACTGGGATGCATTCATAGTAGATCTAACTTTGTTGTTCATGTTTGCATGTAATTAACAACAACGATTTATGCATAGTAAAGAAAAGAGATATCAGATTCAAATTACTTCATGGTTTAGCTACACAACTACCAGTTTGTTACAATAGACTAAGATGTTGAAGAATTTTGACCTTCACAAATGTTGTTGAGAATAGTGCTTGTACTACCCAGCAAATGTGTTATATTTTGTTGGAATTTGGGAATGACATGTAATTAACAACAACAATTTATGTACAAAGAAGGAAATGGAAATAAGATTCAATTTACTTCATGGCTTAGCTACACAACTACAAGTTTATTACAATAGACTAAGATGTTGAAGAACTTTGACCTTCAAAAATGTTGTTAAGAGTAGTGCTTGTACTACCCAATAAATGTGTTATATTTGATTGCAATTTGGGAATGGCACCAGGGCTCAAAAAAGTGTCTCTGATGTTTTGCAGCATGCCTAGAATGACCATCATAGTAGGTCGTCCTTTAGGAGATTCATTTGTGCAAAGCAATCCCACATTTATTAATGAACTAAGACAACTTAAATTATTATCTTCGTCAGTACAACTACCTGTCCTCCTTAGTAAACCCATGTCCACCACATCCATTAGTCGGTTTGGAAAATTGCTACCCACCCATTTTTGCAAGTTCATTCCTTTGACAAACATGTCATGGGTGGGCTTCTTTCCAGTGAGAATTTCCAATAGCACTATTCCATAACTATAAACATCACCATTTGTTGTGACTTGTCCACCCACTCCATATTCTGCATTCATAGATCATCGTCTTAAGTTTTTTAATTCACAATGGTTAATAAAGATTTAGAAAAAAAAATCATAAGATTAATTAAAATATGGTATGTAGTTTAAATAATACCTGGAGGAATGTAGCCTGTAGATCCTTTGAGTGAATTTGTGCAAGTGATATCCCCATCTTCATTATTTGCAAAACATAAAGTAGCAATGCCAAAGTCTATTAAATATGGAGTCATATCTTCACCCAACAATACATTGTTGGGTTTGAAATCACAATGAATGACTTGCAGAAAACAATGGTGATGGAGATATGTCATGCCTTGGGCAACATCTATTGCAATATTCAGCCTTTGAATCAAATTCAAACCACTTTGTTCTCCATCATCGGGATATAACCACTATTCTAAGTTTCCATTTGGCATTAATGGAAATATCAAAGCTTTGATTTGGAGATCTGAATAGCAAGTTATGACCTGAATCAAATTTCGTTGTCTAACTCTACCCAAAACTTTGCACTCTTTATCAAAACTCTTTTTAGCCCCTTCATTTTGTAGATTGAGAAGCTTGACAGCAACCATTGTGTCATCATTCAAAATCCCTTTGTACACTTTTCCAAAACTACCAATTCCTAACAAGTTTGCATCACTAAATTCATTTGTTGCAATGACGAGCTCTGCATAGGATATTCTTTGATGCCCCACATTTAATGATGGATCGGTCTCTCTCTGAATATGTCTCTTGCAATTCTTTCTCCACAAGATTCCCAGAAATAAACACAATACAACAATTTCTACAACAACAACAAGTATGATAACTCTTTTGAGATTTGAAACACTTTTATGTTTTTTAGCATAGCATGGTGGTAGATTTACCCAAGGTCCACATAGACCAAGATTTCCCATAAATGTTGTTGTGCCAATCTTTTTGAAAACTCCACCTTTAGGGACTTCTCCTGATAGCTTGTTGAAAGAAAAATTCAAGTGATGGAGCATTGTGAGATTTGCTAGTGATATAGGTATTCCACCTGACAAATTGTTGGAGGAGAGATCTAGGTCTTGAAGACTTAGAAGTTCACTAATTGACATTGGAATTGGACCTTCAAGTGCATTGTAAGAAAGATTAAGATATTCTACTTCTTTGCAGCTTCTGAGGATAATTGGAATGTAACCAGTTATTTGATTTGCAGAAGTATCTATAGCTTGAAGCTTATTGAACTTTCCTAGTTCTAAAGGCACATGGCCACTTAATAAAATTGTTTGACAAGTTGAAATAGAAGGCTAAATTTGCAAGGCCTGTAAGCTCTTGAGGTATGTTCCCACTAAGCTTGTTGTATGATAGATCTAGCTCTAGTAAGTTCACACATTTCCCTACACTTGCAGGTATGTTTCCTCATCACTGGTTATGATTAAGATCTAAATATCTTAGTTGTTGGAGGTTGGCCATAGAATCAGGGATTTTTCCAGACAAATTATTTCCAAAGAGATATAAGAGACCTAAACTCTTTAGTTGCCCAATTTCCATTGGGATGTTTCCTTATAAATTATTGGAATCCAGATATAACCTCTCCAACTTCTGAAGCATACTAACTGAAGAAGGGATTGACCCTGTAAAAGAATTACCTTCTAAACTAAGGAATGTTAAGCTACTTAAATTTCCAATAGCATGAGGTATTTCTCCATCTAATTCGTTGATACCCAAGTCTAAGTATTGGAGTTTTGTAGAGAGGTGGCCTATAGAAAATGACAATTGCCCGGTGAAGTTATTCTCAGATAAGACTACTTGTTGTAGATTGGAACAGTTACTAAGAGCAGTAAGAATGGGGCATCTAGTGGTGTTGCCGCTAATAAGGTAATTGCCGCCAAACGAAAGCCGTCGGGGATGTGTCAATTTAACCAACTCCATAGGCACTATTCCGCTGAGCTGGTTATCTGGTAAGAAAATTAATTGTAACTTGGTACAATTGAAGAGGGATGAAGGAACGCTGCCACTTAGTTGATTAGAACCTAGATAGAGTTCCATTAATTGGGTGGTCTTCTTGGTACACAACTCTGACAGAATGTGGCCAACTAATTGGTTACCACCTATATCCAATACTTCAAGATTGGTGTAGTTGGACAACGAAGATGGAATGCGTCCCATGAGATGGTTATCATCCAGGTTAAGAAGGATGAGCTGGCTTAGCATACCCAATTTGGAAGGAACTCTGCCATGAAGGTTGTTGCAACCTAAATCTAAGTATTGCAAAGAGGATATGTTTCCCCAGCAGTCCAGGATTGTTCCCATCAAATTGTTAACTACCAAGGACATGAGTACTAGGTTGGGGAGAACACATAGTTGTGGGGAAATGTTCCCTATGAGATTGTTAAAGGAGAGAGTCAAGTTCCTTAAACTGTGGCAGCTATCGAGAGTGGGTGGAATGGAACCCTCGAGTTGATTCTTAGACAAGCGAAGCATCTTTAAGCGAGAGAGGGTTCCCAATTGATAGGGAATGTTACCATGGAAACTGTTATTATGAAGGCTGAGTACTCTAAGAAAGGAGAGATTGGCGAGAAGGGGGGATTGGTCCATACACTGTCTAGGAAAAGATTGGCCCACACACGTACTGTCTGCAATCACTTTACAAGAGGATTAACAACCTTCCTTTCAATGACCAAGACTTAAAGCACTACTTTCAGTAAGTCGGGTTTGTGCCCCACGCCATGTACATAGTCTATTTACTACTTGTTGTCTTTTCACTATGCTTTTCTATTTTTTCTTTGCTTTGTTTTGTTTGCTTAATATCATGTTATTTTTTATTTTTTTAATAAATGCTACCCTCTACTGAGTTCTGGCTTTTGAATGAGTATGTGGCTGAGATCCAAAGAGTCTTGTGACACTGAAGCACTTGTTCAGCCCTGTGCATGTCTTCTTTATGCTTGGTTATAACCTTCTGCTGATGAAGTCTCGACAGAAAATACGATCCATCTATAAGGGTATCTTTGGTCCAACCATGAACCTATGTCCACACTGGGAAACCCGATGCCTGTACTTAGTCTTTTGCTCTGTGTATTCAAGCTCATCCAACTAGTAGAAATGGAGAAGGGAAAATCTAAATGAGAAAACCTAAATCAGAGGTTTTAGATGCTTCTCTGAAGGAACAACCTCTTTTGCTCTCAATAAGTCGGGATCCCTCTTCCACCCCAAAAATAAATAAGTGCCTATACACAGTCCGTTTTTGAAAAATACAAAGGTGAAAGAAGAGAAAGGCTTCCTGCGCAGAGAGGTGAAAAATGCAACTCCACCAGGGTACTGACTAGGCTCACTGGAAGTGGAGAAATACGTGTGTTCCTGCGTGGCTCTGTCGGGGTATTGTCCAGGCCTGCTAGCAGCGGAGCAAAACCATAGATGAAAACATATACTATGAAAATTTTAAACTCGTGAGCCAAACTACCCTTCCCGATTTCGAAACACTATGATCAAGCTGAAACTTGTTGTGTGTTCGACTGATTTGGCAAAAGGTGAACCATGTTTCTCCATGGGGTAAGTGGGGAAACCGGATTAACCTGCACAACGATTCAATACTCCCTGATAGACCAAGACCATGTGATGTCAATGGACTGGAACAGAGAAGATGGTATTCAAGCAGTGTGTCACCAAGTGTTGTAGCAGCTGCAACACCGTCCAAAATTTTGGCCCACATCCAATTTCGAAGCCTTCCTTGGCTTTTCCTTGATGATTGCAAACACTCGGTATCATCCCATGAGCTCGTGTCGAGTCTTTAAACCCTCTTTTCTTGACTGTTCACCGGTCATCTTTTAGCATGTTGGTTGCAATTTCATTCTTGCAGTCTTGTGTTGCCTATGTTCAAGGTCTATCTTCATTGTACAAGTTGTCTTCGCTATGTAAGCATTTGTCTCACTCACACAAGAAGTTGTATGCAATGTCATGCAAGTGTCGCACTTGTTGTTCGCACCCGTTAGTCAGTCACACTAAGCATGTTGTCTGGTTGGTTCGAGGTGTCTTATCCTTGAGTCATGTTTAGTGTGTTCACAAGGTAATGTATACATGAGTTCAATCACTCACACACTTAACCATTTTTCCAAAGATCTATCAACCAGACCACCCTCCATTAGCTGGACCTCCATTGAGCTGCACTGCGCAATCTCAACCCTAAGTGACCAAGTATTGTTGCCCAAAATTGCGCAGAGCTTGAGGCTGCCTCCCAGGTAGTTTGCATTACGCAATCCTGGAATCAACCTAGCTGACTGTCACCTAGAACAACACATAAGTTTCCCAAGAAGCTATCTCAATCTACGCTTCCCACAAGCCTATCCATTAAGCCTCTTGTTGGTCAACTGGAGAATTTGACTGGGCAATGATCCTGAGCTTCACTCCTCCCAAAAATTGTACAGAAGTTATCATCCTGCCTGCCTGCACTAACTGAAGAAATTGCACAGACAAGAGGGATAGGTACCCGCTGCCCGTCACTGCACTGTCTCTGGAAATTGCACAGTTTTGTTAGGGAGTCCCCCTGTCAGCCGGCTTGCCACTCCTCCTAAAAATTGTGCAGTTTTCTTGGACTATCCACCAGCTTCTCGACACCTCGCTCAACCTGGAAACTGTGCAGACATGTTCTGCGTGACTACCTCCTAGATCTGCGTATTTTTGGCCAGCAAGCTCCCGCAGCCTACTCCTAGCCTTCTCTAAAAATCTACACAATTTTCACTGTGAGTGCCTCCTGCTGCCCGCACTGCCTTCCCCGAAAAAATTGTGTAGTTCTGCCTCCTAGCTGAGCAAGATCTCGTAGATGTCATTGCTTTCCCGGACTGCTTAACCGAGCTTCTCAATGACCTCTCCGCCGTTTTCATGATAGTGCCTCGAAGGCTCGCATCCCAGCCTAAAGCATTCTCTGTGCAGTTTCAAAAGCATTGTCCTCTCTCTAGTCACCTCCACCCGAAAGCGAAAGATAATGCATCATGGTAGATTAGGGGATTTTTGGATTTGATGTCGTCTCGTCATGGGTGATTGCAGATACAGGTGCATGGATGAGACATGGCGTGACAATGAATGGGATGAACAAGGAGCGCATGCTAGGAGACTTGTTTGCGAATGGATGAACACACGAAGCATGCCAAGTACCAGCGAAGGGGATACATGCACATGCAACATCAAGTGAACTCCAAGATCATCGAAGAATCCACACACCTTTTCATCCGTAGGTGAAGCTATGATACACTAAGAGCACACTCATCATTTATCAACACTGCAACTCGACATGGACACCACCATCAACATGAACATACTAGTACTATCATGTCGAGTCATGTCATGAGTCGTCTCAGCCACATCAGTACCGTGGGCCATAATGTTGTAATCAATGTAATGTAGCATGGAAGTCCGAGAGACCCACATATGAAATTGAAGAGTCATATAAGTCAAACATTCATGAGGGAGTTCCAAGACTCACAAGGGTCAAGTTCACCCTTGGCTAAATATACCCCTCATTTGTACATGAAAAGGACTTTTTCGCCTTGGCTCCTCCCACATAGCCTTGAGAGTCTGTAGTCTTTTCTTTGAGGAGCGAGCAGTGGCTCCAATGCCCCACTATCGGGATTAGTGATGTATGATGTACGGATGAGTCTTGGAACTTTCGATTAATTCAGAAGTTTGTTAACAGGCTAGCACATTTTCCCACATGTATTGTATTCATTTGTAAGACTATTCTTTGGACGCTTGTAATGCATGTTGCTTTAACCTGTACTAAGATAGTTGAGCTATTTTGGCTGTTTTAGTGCATATGCTATTGGAAATGTGTTGTAACAGTTGTTAACGTTGTCTCGCCTGAGTGGACTACTCTGTCGGACACTTGACAAATTCATCCTTGTAAACTTGTTATAACGACCGTCACACTTGTGTGGACTATTCCGTTGGGTGTTGTACGTGATATCTATTCACTTTGTGTCTGTGACTGCTGCATTCATGTGGACAATTCCACTGGAAGCTGCACATGTCCTGTTGTGTTGTGTGTTTCTAACTAAGTTGGGACTATTCCATTTCGAATTGAGACTCACTCTTACCCACTCCCTCTTAGTTAAATAACTTAGACACGAGTTACACTAAGCACTCTCCAGGCACACGAACCTTGTTGTTTGAAGACTAAGTATACAAATCTCATGTGTTGACAAGCAAGAGCTAAGGCATATCTTTAAGATAATTGCAAACGTGCCATCATACTGGATGGGACTCCTACAGTAAACGATGTGAGGTCTAGTTGGGGCTTCATACCAGGGAGATCGCCTGAATGTTGGCGGGTCTAGCACCATCAATAGGACAACAACATAATTCTTCACAAATTGTCTTTCTAGTCCGAATCAAAATTCACAACTTATATGAATTTTGAGGGCTTCAATTCTAAAAACTTTGAAATTTTAAAGGTACATTTGTCCCAAAAGAGTAACCCGTCTTCATGCATTCCCCAAAGTAGTTTATTTCTTCTTGTCGTGCATTAATTGCAAGACTGATATGATCGAATGTTGTTGAGCATATGGAGAATGTAATTTTGTTCCTTGTTTTTCAGGTTGAATAAAATATGATTTTTCCTTCAAAAAAAATCTCTTATACTTGACGTCCAGGATCATTTGTGCTTAGTTTTTCCTGTATTTATGGTGATAGGCATATTTATTTTGGAATAGGGCTTCCTGAATTTTAATTTAATTATCAATGATTATTTGGTGGATGGTATGGATTTCACTTTATGGAATATTCTAGAATATTCTTAAAATGCCATATGATCTTGTGTCATATGAATGTGAGTGATGGTTTTTTGGCATGTGGTATAGTAAGGTTATTGGCTCATGGTATTGTAAGAAAGCCTATTTAAAGTGGAATGAATATCAATGGTAAAGAGGAGATTGTAACAAAGTTTGTTTAAAATAGAAAGAATCTCCATGAAAGTGGAAAGAATCTTCATGGTAAAAGGGAGATTGTAACAAAGTCAGTTTAAAGTGGAATGAATCTCCATGATAAAGGGAAGATATCTGGATATCTATTGAAGTATCTCAAGTTGCTTGCCCATCATTTATTCCCCTAAAAGCTTTGGCTCGCTATAAATTAAGATTATATCTAACATTATTCCTTTCAATAATCATCTTGATCTAAGGCACCATCAATTTCTTTCTATTTTTGAGAACCTAAGAAACATAAGAACCCTATAAAGAAGAAAGAAGGGAAGAAATAAGAAAGAAAAAACCTAATAAGAAGGAAAATATAAAAGAAATGAATATTTGCATCTTATTAATAATTTTGTTACATATTTATATGTTTAATGTATATTAATTATTTTTATTATTAAATTATATGTTTAATGTTTATATTAATAATATATAAATTATAATTAAGTTGATTTTTAAATTATTTTTTGTGAATATAAAAATTATTATAATTAATAATAATTTAAAATAAAATATTATTAATTAATTTTAATTATTATTATTATTAATTTCAACCCTTTAAATGTATTTTAAAATAAATAAGGTATTTTGATATAACTTTTTTTAACCTTTTATTTATATAACCGTGTTATTTACTTTATCTCTTCTTTATTTATTATCATTTTACCTCTTATCTATCTTTAGGATCATTCGTGCTTATTTTTTCTTCAATCTCTAAAGCAAAGCAACGAGCTTCACATTTGTGCTTATTTCACCCAGATTGTTTATAATGAAGAAATCACGAATATGTTATGGGTATTGCTTCAATTAATACGCATGCACAGGCTCTCTGGAAGTTGTATGAACATAGTCAGAAGGGAAGAATCATGCTCCACCGCTGCAAGTTTTCCAATCCTTTCAGCAAGTTCTAGTGAGATTTCACAGGTGGGAACTCCATGTCAAAAACCTTGACAATTCCATCTTGCTTTTCTCAGAGAATTTGAGATCAAATTTGATGTAAAATCCGCTTTCTGTACAATCTGTTTTCAATAACAAGTCGTCTCAAATTGCTTTTCCGAAGGAGAGGATGAGGTGGGAACCACCATTGCTGCATTCCCCTTCCATAACTCAAAATTAGAATCTGTTTCAAGAAAAACAAAATAAGGTGTGAGTAGAGATGCACAAAGAGAAATGGACCTCTTTGCCGCCAAATTAGTCCAAAATGCTATCCACCTTGGAGATTTTGAAGGCGAAGGGAAGGTTGGAAATTGCATTTAAAAGGATCCTGCAATCCTGCTATGGAATTGGAAATTGCATTTAAAAGAATCTTGCAATGGAAGTGGACAGTGCATTTAAAAGAAAGTTGGGGGAATTGTAGATATAGATGCCTGTTAGTCACAAAGATTCTCCTCTGAAAAACTCAAAACTCTTGTTTTTGTAAACATCATCGCAACATTTAGCTACAGAATCCTGACTTCTACACCATGCTTTTAGATACAAAATCTTGACTTCTTCAAAGAAATGAAAAAAGCTATATGTTGTTATGACAATAAAGTTCTCAAAATGGGGCAAGATAGAATTTGTGAACTATGTTTACTTCAAGTTAAAGCTCGTCTGAATTGCCAAATATGTGGGTTAATTAACTTTTCTGGTTCCTTTAAATTAAATCGTAGTATCATTTTTTATGTTGGTTATGACATGTTTTAAAATAGAGAAGATACAAAATTTAGTTGTGGCGGTTAGGGAGTCAAAGGATGAAATCGTCTGAGTCTGACTTGAACTACACCAACAACTTTTGGAGTTGCAGTTGAAGCTGCAACCGACTACTTTGCCAGAGGTCCAGGAGCAATGCGGAGCAGCAATCAAGGAAGGAATGGCCACATTAGATGCAATAGTCAAGGACTGCACCAAATTATTTGAGCAGGACATGTAGCTTTGGACATCTCTGTAGGAGGACCCCACTTTGCAGAAGATCGACACTAGCCTTAGGGAAAAGAAACAACGATTTGATGAGATAATGTCGACTGCATGCACTTTGGCACCATTCTAGTGGTTCACACAGTTACAGGAAGGAAAGCAACTGCAAACTGGGATTGAAGATCTGTGCCAGAAAGAGTCCATTCTAAGGGCCATAACCCAACCTTGGATAGAGGAAGCCAATCAGGTCACTATGTCTGTGTAGAGAAAGTTAAAGGGCATCCAACAGACACAAAGGACTATGGGCCTCATGGTGGAAGGACCCACTATGGAGAAGCTCGTCGAGGAAGTACACCTGGCCACTATGCAGGGCACATCTAATTTGCAGGTTCTGAATATGGAGTTTCACAAACTCCAGGACAAGATTGCAGTGCCATCTAAGTGACTCGAGGACGAGTCACAAATTGTGTTGGGGGCTTGTTGGGATGAGGTTCGTGGGGTAAATTTTGATAAATTTTCTAAGTTATTTTTGTAAAAATGTAAAGTCTCTGCGATTTGTGTAAGTGGAGCGTGAAGATAGTAATATTCAAAAGGGATTTAGTCCCTTAGGTGGGTAGGTGATAGTAAGTTTTGAGACCCGCCCATGGTCCATGGACCATGGTATTATAAGAGAAAAGGCTATAAATAGAAGAGTCATAACAAGTCTAAGAATTAAGTAATTGATAGAAATATTTGAAAAGGTAAGTAAGAAAAGACAGGAAAGGTTTGTTTCTTGTACTTAGGTGAAGGGGAAAGCTACTGCAGCTGAGTGCGCAGAGACCTTGGCAAGTTTGCAGGCTGAGTGCGTAGCCCCCTGCAACTGAGTGCACAAGGAAAAGGAGTCTGTAGTTGAATGATTATATCTAATAAAGATAGTTTTGAGCCGATTCTTGTGCATCTGTGTATTATTTCTTACTTCTACAAGTTTTTGTATTTTCTCTCTGTATTACAAATTACATGAACTAATGTTTATATTTTGTGTGAAAGTAGTAGATCAATACTATTTATACATGTTATGAATTATTAAAGGCCTTCACGAAGATCTAGAATCTGTTTAAGTAAATTACTGTGATTATGTGTTTTGGAAGGGTTAGGGTTCGTGAAGATAGAAATAAGCCCTATAAACCTTAGGAACCCATCACACAGACCTTTGGATGTTGGTTCTGTCATACCCTAATACTGCTTCGGGTGAGACTGCAACCTACGCTACATCGGTTGTTTCCGAAAGGGCCATCAGTTTAGGGTTTTTTTAGTTGGTGCAGATAACGAACCTGGGTCAGACCCCAACAAGCCAACACCTTCTCCTAAAAATAAATACCTAAAATCTAGGGATTATTTTTTATTTTTGCTATTTCAAGAAAAGATAACTAGCATGTATGTAAGGATTGCACAGTTCGGGAGGGAACTGGGAAACCTATTTCCACATGCGACAGATAATCACTGAGGGAAAATTTTGCGTTATTTCTGAGCTGAGTGGCCTTGGTTGGCTAGCCAGCTCTGTACAATTTTCTAGAGCAGTGATGCTAGCCTACTCTGTACATTTTTCTGGAGTAGTGCTATCAGCCAGTTCTGCAAATTTCTGAAGAGCAGTGCAGCTGGCCTGGGCTACTCTGTGCATTTTTGGAGAGCAGTGTAATCTGGCATGCTCTGCAAAATTTCCAAAGAAAGGATGGTTGGCCTGCTATGTGCAATTTCTGAGTGCAGGACAATTATTGGGCTGCTCTGTGCAATTTTTGAGGGGAAGATAGACTACCTTCAGGATTGCGTGGTTTTTCTCGATAACCAATTAACCAGATGTGAACCAACTGGTGGGTCAGCTTATGGTTGACCGACGGGACAAGTGAATGAACACAAGTTGATAAGCGACGGATGAAAACAAATAAACACAATTACCCGATCAGTGTAGGATAACTTCTATGATTTCAAGGAGGGAGGCTCCAAAACGAAGCGAAGGCAAAATTTGGAGGGTGGTTGTAGGCGCTACAACACTATATTTGTCATAATATGCTCTCCCTCTCAACTGGGTAGATATACACTTTCTTTATCCAAGCTTCTTCTTTACTTAGGGACAAATCCATCAATAGCTCAACCACACAAGATCTTTCTTTTACATCATCATATCATCGAAGAAATTCAATCTTCGGAACATAATATCTTCTAACTTCACATGGAAACAAGGCTATATATTAATTAGCAATGTACACTTCAATGCCATCAATATTATTTCAACTCCCTCTTTCTATCATGTTGAACATTATCATCAAGTCATCAACAAGTGTGAGATAGGTGAGCATATTAAACATCTTGAAGACTATGTATGTGCAAATCTTCAAGAGCAAGGTTAACCAAGCACAAATATATATATATATATATATATATATATATATATATTAAAAGATATATATATATTGCTCAAAGTTTTTAATAACCCTAGATGCTCTCTCTGTGATAATATGTTAACCCTAAATTGATAAAGTTGATTTCATGCTCTATATATATATATAGAGCATGAAATCAACTTTATCAAATTAGGGTTAACATATTATCATGGGTTATTAAAGGCTTTGAGCAAGAACTTGAACTCTAAATATCAAATTCTATATCTAGATGGGATAGCAAAGAGAAGTGATTGACTACGGTTACAATTTCATGCCTTAGAATTTTATAACACCCTTTTGCTTAGGGTTTTGTCACAAACCACATATACCATCAATAAAACTAAACATTAGATAGTAACAACTAAATCAAGTTAGAATTTCAATAATAGCAAGAGAATTTTTACATCTAGGGTTATATTATCATGCCTTGTAATCTTATAACAATTTATACTAGGGTTTCATTGTAAACCCTAGATACATCAAACCTTAAAGAGGTTATGGTTTCATCATAACATCAACAAACCTTAATAATTAAAAAGTTATGGTTTTATAGTGAACCCTAAAGGTTAGTGATTTATCAAAGTGATCAAACAATAAATAATATGATAGGGGTTGATTTAATCGCGATTTAATCTAAAGATCAAACACCCTGACAAATAAGAATAATTATGATTCAAAACCCTAGACATGAAAGAGTTAGTAATATAGAGCAAACTTTAAAAACAAAAACAATCGTACCTTCTTATATGAATAATAAATGCTACAAACATTTATGCATACCTTGATTTTCTTCTTTTACAAACCTTATAGCGTTTCTTTATTGAAGGGATTCCTCTGCGACAAAATTTCTTTTCTTCTTTTAAATCTAGTCATAATTCTTACTTCAAGATCCCTCTTGCCTTTTAGAGTATTCCTACAAACTTTCCTTCCAATGAAAACACAAGAGAGATGATTATAAACAATCACAAATGAAACTAAACAAAATATAGGAAGTCAACAAAGAAGAAGAAATAAAGAACAAGATACTTATCTTTTGTGAAAACTTGGGGAAGATCCCTCTTGATCTTATATCAACTTAGTCTTGTGAGGAATTCCTTTAATTCATCAAAACAACTCACAAGAAAAACATATTAAATATACACCATATAAATCACAAGATTGATCCTAGATACAAACATAAGAGAAATTCTACAAGAACTAGAAACAATAGCCTAAACTATAAGTGAAGGATACATGAGACTTAATATAATAAGTCTTTGACTTCGGGGTCCTCATTTTTAGAATTCAGAGTCCCTTTATCTCTTCTTGTTTTTAGGATTATCAGGACATTGATTCTTATAGTGTCCCATCTTGTGATAATGATAGCATTTTATTTTAGATAGATGAATCTTCCCACTATTTTGTTTTGGCCCCTTAAACTTCTTATTCCCTCCTTTCTTATTGAAATGAGCACAGTAGGCATTTGCAACCTTTTCTTCATTTTCTTGTTTACCTTCTATCAAGGAAAGAGAAGTTTCTTCATGTATGTAGGTAGACCACATTTCTTCAAAAGATGGATAATTCTTCCAACTACTAATTCCTATTGCAAAGGAATTCCAAGATTTTGGTAGTCCTAGAAGGGAAACGATCACAAGTTCCTTTTTTGGAACAATTTCATCAATTTCTTGTAGCTCATTCTTTATATGGGAAATTATTACAAAATAGGAAGACATTGTATCATTCTTTGTCATCTTGACTGTTCGAAGTTCATTCTTTAGACTTGCGACTTGCCCAATATTTTTTATTGTAAACAACTTTGAGAGAGAATCATACATTTTATTGAAGAATCTAATGCGGATATGTAAGGAATCAAGTTCTCTTTGACTCCATCCATAATTAATTTCATGGAAAGAATATCAATTTCCTTGTATTTCTCCTTTTCAACATGATTTAAGGGTTCCTTGACTTTTCCTAGTACAAAATCCAATACCTTATTCTTTGGAGGCTCCTTGAATCTTGTTCTCAGATTTCATTCATGAAGCCATATGAATACGTTCTTGATGAAGACTAGATATCTTTTGCAGTGTTCAAAAAGTTATCTACTTTAAACTAGCTTGTAGGGAAAAAAAAACTTGTATACCTTTCAATACATCCTTCCTTCTATTAAATGGGCCTCTTCTTCTTTATGATCTATCTTGAAAAATTCTATTGAATTCTTCCTTAAGTTGATGAGAGCTTGTTGATATAACAACTACCTTTTTCCTTCTTCTTCACCTTTGCTATGAAACCATGTTAGACAATCATAAAGGCAAAAATATTTTCTTATCTTTGATAATTACTTATGTTGTTTCTTAAATTATTATTAATTCTTTTTTTCTTCTTTAAATTCTAATCATCAAGCAACTACCAAAACCATAAACATGAAGATCAAGGACACAATATGTAGGCTCTCAGCCAGGGCAACACCCTTTCTAGAGGAAAATTGAGTCAAACTCTTCTTCTATAGTAGAACCAAGTGAAATTGAGACAATCAAGACATTTGACCAAGATAAAGACCTCCTCCAATGCACCAAGTCAGTATCTCAAGATGATTAGCCAAATTTACAATTCAACTTAAGTCAAATTGCATCAATAATGCATTAGTCACAAAATTTCGCTCCTCTTGCAACAAATTTTCAGCTCTACCACAGACCTGCAATTTCGGCCCTCCTGGAACTTTAATTTCTTCGCACGTGTGAGTCAAAATAGAGAGAAAATGGTATTTAAATTCTTCACCCAGGTTCCTTCTTCTTCACTAGCCTTATTTTCACCTTTCTCTTGGTATTTCACACTTGTTTTTTTTTTTCTCGGTAAATCTATACTATTTTATTATATACAGGAGAACATTACATTCAACAGAGTCAGTGAGCCCAAGGCCAACTGTGGCTTTTTGGACCAGGCTTTCGCAGAACAAAACTAGCCCTTGCAGGGGCATCAAGACTAGACAAAACTACCCAAAAAGAGCCATTGTGACATGACAAAGGAACCAGACCATAAAAAATCGTCCCACGCAGGGGCACCTATGCAAAACAGTACTTCCCACGCAGGGGCATCATAAGACTTTCAGCTAAATCCCCAACAGGCCAAACTAACTTAGCAGGAGCAGACATAGACATGGACTTGAACCAGAAATGACATGAGACATAGCCATTAACCAAAGCAGAACCTGAACAGTGATAGATGAAGAGAGATGGAACCAGTGGAGGGCTAGTCCTCCGGCTTCTCCTCGACCACCCTGCACCATCCATACTTCTCTCGTAAGGAGTCCCAATCATCCTCAGGGTTCTCCTTGGAAGTCGACGCCTTCTGAGCCTGAGGGCAATTAGGATCTTTCCCAGGCGTCCCCACTGGTTTCTTCCCTTCATCGTCCGAGCTTCCACCTGGGAGCTTCTCCAGACTGCGCGACCCTCCTTCACCATCCTGGGATTCCTCGAGGAATAGAACTGAGACATGTGCATTAATGCGGGGTTTGTCCAGCGAGCTGCCGAAGGTGAAGATGGCAGAGCCGAATGCAGGTGAAGGAGCCGGGTCAGAGTTTGGGCTGCTCGCATCCATGTATTGGCTAGCCTGGATGGGGTTGGCTTTAGCCCCTCCATGGCAGTGACAGCGGAAATAGTGAAGGCGTGGCTTTGTAGCTAGAGGACGAGATGGCCCTCCCCGAGCAGAACCCCTACGTCTGACCATCTTTGTGGGAGCACTGGGGGCGAGTGGTAATGCTGAGATAGAGGATCTGCCCAGCTTGGAACAACGCCCAACAAAATTGAAGCAGCGCCCCACAGACCTGAGACGCCACCCAACCGAACACAAACAACAGCCAACCGTAATTCTAGGCTTGAGACAGCCTTCAACGAGGTGGACGCAGGTCTTGACAGCAGGAGCTGTGACCTGGAAGGTAAAACCATACACAAAAACCTGAACGTCGTGACCCAATCCATCTCCCGTTTTAAAAAATCCATCAATCCCTCGAAACCTGGTCGCCATAACTGCGATTTGCAATCACACCAGTGAACCAGACGTTGCATTGAATACCTGCCTCTGGAGCTGTACATATATTCCATGGCGGCGAAGAACGTATTGAATGCTTTCCTTAAGCTCAAGGTAGCCCATGGCTGTCATGTGGCTCCTCACTGCCACTCGTCCTATCACCCGCATCCGGGGTGTATTTCACACTTGTTACCTCCTCCTACAATTGCAAATCCAAATTTTTTGGATGGGTGAGAAAATGAGGTCGGGTGGTTTCTTATTTATAGTAGTTGTAGCTCCTTTTTTAGGCGAACTTGAAGAACTTGAGGCGCCTTGGTGGAGGAGGGTTATAGGACCAATGTACATCAAAATAAATTTTCTTTCTTGACATACAAAACCCAAGAAGGGTCTATTGCATGATTGACATGGACAAGGACTTATGACACAAAACTTAGAATCCTTCATTGGAGGCTTTGACCTACAACTAAAATAAATAAAGCATGAAACCCATGCTTATAAATAATTTTATTTTACAATAATTTTTATTTTTCTTTCTTTCGACAAATACACAACATCATGACTCCAATACAATTAAGAAGACTGATACGAGTTACATTTCTCAACACTCCATACTAGATAGTGATGCAGGAGCATCTGGAGTTAGCCAACAATGTGATGGTTTGTTCACATGTTGTGGCTAAATGAGTTGAATTTCATTGACCTGAGTGGTCAAAAGTCAGTTTTGGTAGAGAGGGTTAGATCTCTCAAAAATGATCTTTACTTCATTATTGTAATAATTAGAAAATTGTCTTATTTTAGACTAAGGGATAAGTTGTTAGCATATGTGTGTAATAGAGCTTAAAAATAGAGATTTGATTGTTAGATTGATTAAAATAGAGATCGAGTTGTTAGTGCAGTTAGAATAGGATTTGACTCATAAAAGAGAAGAAATGTAATGGAAAGGGAGTAGCTAAGATGATTGAGAATTGAGTGAGAGGCGATAGTTTGAGTGTTATATAGGGTTTTGAGATTGAGACAGAGGTTAGATAAATCGTTGTAATTGAGCCGAGAGGGCCAAGACTCTGTAAATTCTATTATATTGAATAAATTGATTTAGTGTGCAACTGTGTGTTAATCCTGGTGTAGACTCTCGTTTACCTCTGTGTATCCGCGTTCTGAAATGTAAACAAATATTTTCTCTGTTTTCACACTTTAATGGTAAATCTCATTATTGATGTGTTTTTCACTAAATCATGATCATTTAGTGTTAAGGGGTAATCTTGGAATTAAGCGTTAAAAAATTGATTAAGCACTTTATTTAAGTTTTCTTTAATGCATGTGGTTATATTGGAAAAACGAGTTTGATCAGTGAAGTTGGTTATCGGGCGAAGGAAAAGTTGTAAGTGGTAATTTGGGGTAGTCACCTGATTCCATTAACCAAGCGACACGTAGTACTCGGGTGGAGAGAGAAAACTGCTTTATCAGGAGGGTAATCCCCATGCAAGTGGCTCACCCGATATCACTATCAACCGTTGGATCAAGTGAGCTTTGATCAATGGTGGAGGAAGACCATACTGTTTTGTTGATCAGGTTGAGTGATGACCGTTAGATCTGGAGAGAGGAGATCAATGGCGTAGAGTGATCACCGAACTGTTTTGTTGATCAAGGCGAGTGACGACCGTTAGATCTGGAGAGAGGAGATCAACGACGCAGAGTGAAGCGCCTGTTTAAAAGGGAAATTCAACGTGGGACTGATTTGTTCAGGGGAAAATCGAGACCCTCAGTGTAAAGTAAGCCATGGATAGAATCCTCTTAAATGCATCTAATCAGCTCTAAAGTATCCAATAGTCTATTTTTAAGACTACCACCTTAGTTTCGTCAGCCTCCTGCATCATTTTGGAATCAGAGCACATAGATTGAGTTTGACTTAAGTAAACATGCCACCGAGGAGAGGAACTGGCATAGGTCGAGGAAGACCTGAAGCAAATGCAGTTCTTCTGGAGGAGATCCGGAGTCTACGTACAAGGATGGACACAATGGAGATTGCTCAGAGGAGAACTCCTGATGAAGGAGTTGACAGTGCTGCAGAAGAATCTTCTAAGGAATAAGAAGAGGAAGAAAATGAAACTACCAAAGTTATCAAGATGTTGGCTAAAGTAGGTGGAAAACCAAAAGTGGAAATTCCTGCATATGAAGTGTTGAGGGAAAAAGTCCCCTAGGGTTTTGGGTCAATACCCTAGCAGAGCGGGGATTATCTACAGGTAAAAGACAAGCATTCCACACAACCATGATACTTAAATAAGTAAACTACACGAAGAGAGGTACACCTGGGGGTCCTTCATTTGGGTAGATCTAGCCAGGGTCCAAACCCTCTTAGAGTTCCTCTCGATCCTTGAACCTGCAAAACAACGAATTCAAAGGATCATAGCCATATATAGACAAAGTATCATATAGAAATCAACCTCATAACTTATTGAAAGATGGTTAGTTATACATTGAAATAATTATACATATGCAAACCATAACAATAACA
Organism: Pinus taeda; assembly: GCA_000404065.3. Lineage (NCBI taxonomy): Eukaryota > Viridiplantae > Streptophyta > Pinopsida > Pinales > Pinaceae > Pinus > Pinus taeda. The sequence continues at coordinate 11,389 of APFE030194673.1, read as the reverse complement.
TCATAAGCATGAAGAAGATTGATTTCGGGAACAAGACAAATGTTTCTTTATTGTAGATAACTAAAACAAAGCAAGGAATGATATCACCTGAATCTTCCTCTTGCTAGATCCAAGTGGAACCGTCCTCTGGGTCTGTCCAATCCCAAGTCTTCAAAAGGCTCCTTCCATGACTCACACAAGGATATCTCAACTAGTGAAATGACATCATAACTCAAGGAAACAAGGGTTTCCTGTAGTGGGGGGAAGTGCTTGAAGCACAAGGATCTTCAGACTTGATCAGGGATAATCTCAGTAGAGTAATTATCTCTATTCTCTCCTCCCTTTGGCCTTCCCATTGAAGCCCTTTTATACTTCTCCCAAAGTAGTTTTTTAGTTGGGAATTCGTTGGGAACAGTTGGGCCACGGGCACTAATAGGTAATCAATAGGTAAAACCCATGATCTCCACCCAAAATTAAAGATATTTAATTTTTTAAGTGTTTTACGACATATACGTGGGTTGGGTATACTCAAACCCGCATAAACACGTGTTTAGCTCAGGACAATGTCGCGTATAGGGAGTAAAACACTGTTTTTTAAGTATTTGGACCAGGTCTGGAAGGAGGGGTTGCCCTAGGGCAACATCACAAATATCAAGGGTGATATTTGGAGCTATAACAAATGCCCCTTAATATACGAGGTCAGAAGGGGTACATGATGGCCGAAATGTATTAAGTACATGGAAAGGAAACTTGTCAAAAGCTGAGAACGACTTCACTAGATTTCAGCTTGCCAAGCCACAAAAGGAGATCAGAAAGAAACACTGTTTGAGGTGGGCATACCCATGCTCAGAAAAGGTAAAGCATGTCCACATATCAAGTACAATAAGATCCACTAAGTATACAAGTATAGAAGACTGGAAATACATAATGGATCATCTAATCACGATCGAACAAGTACATGTCTGAATATCACATATAAGAATGTCAATGATGCTAAAAGATGAAGCTGATCACTGATATCAAAGACTGATCCCAAAATTACCAAATGAACATGATGGAATAATATGGTACTACACTACAAACTCGGGTGCCAGCATATAGAATGTCGCCATGAATGACTGCAACATATAAGGTGGAGTGGTATCAACTAGCAGCAACAGGAGCAACTGTCAAGTGAACCAATGAAAGCTGATGCAACCCGAGGTTTTCACCGACCGCCATGGTAAATTTCTACACAATGGGAATAAATGATCTGAAGTCAACCATGTGAGAAATCATTTGATTACTAGTCATTGATGTGTACCGTAAACAAACATGAGACTACTCATCGATAATGATAATAAGAGTCAAGGTACCCAGTACAAACTAACAAGTGCAAATAGATGAGTTGAAGTCGAACACTTGTAAGAATCTATCGATCAGGAGACAATGATGGTTTCCCACTGTCGATAGCGAAGGATCTGCCACTGATGACTGTAAAACCCAAGGTACTACCAAGTGGACTCTAGACCTTTGCCCCAGAGAAATGAGTTGTAGTCGATGGGGAAAGATCTGCTAGAAGGAAGGCATTAAGGCATCCTTCATCAGTCTAGCACAAGTGTAACCTGTAGGCTAATAATGTGGAAGGAATCGAACAAAAAAGATGTAGTAACCCAACTGAAGCACGTTTCTGGCATACACAAGATGTAGCTAGCGCACGACAGAAACCCTCTAAACCAACTAATAATGAAAGTTGACACGGAGGTAAGGTATCCATCAATAGGGTGAAATGGAAATCAAGGTACTGCACGAATCCCAATATGTGATAATGTAAGCTAACGCCGAACACAAGGGAAACCACTCAGTCAAAGACCCATGATACTAATCGATGTTGAGCACAAGCTGACTTATCAATAATGAAAATAGGGATAGGGTGTGGCTCTAGGCCTATCCTCAGAGCAAGATGTCATCGTCGATAAGGACAAGACCCGCCAACAAGAAGTCAATGGAGACCTTCTCAAACCAGCACGAGTAAAGGACCAATAGAATTGATGTGATGATAGACAAGACACTGAAAACTAGGGATGGACGACTGAAAAATGAGTCAAGAGACACCGCAGAGAAGCCGAATCAGGCTTACTTCCCTTGAACAAAAGCACAACTCAATGATGACCGTGTGGTAGCATATGATAACTCTGTATAATCTTGTCATGCAGGAGGCATGAACGAACGCTCCATATGAATGGAAGAGATAACCAATCGAAGGAGGACTAACTCAATAACAAGGTTAAGGCATACCTAAGTCAAACTAAATCACACCCAAATGGAGGAGACTTTGTTTTGAGTGCTTTCTTCAAGGGTGACACGACTAACTCTAGCTGCCAACAATAAGTGGAAATTTTGTCTCATTCCCGCTCTTTTTTTGGAATATATAATTTTTTTTGTCTTTTTCTTTAAGTTGGAAAAGGATTAAAAGAATGCTATAGTACAGTGGAAAGAACAAGTGTCGGTGAAACAGAGTTCCTAGGATTGGAATAATCCTATGCTCAATGTAGGGAGGTGAAAACTGGTCAAAGACACTCAAAGGTGTGTTCCTTCCATGGGTCATAGGGTGTCAAGTTGCAGAATTCAAGGGGATGCAAGTTTGATTTTTCAGACGTTATGGTCAAAAGTTGGCTTAAACATGAGCCCAAGTGAAGCCGACTAAAGGCCAAAAGGTGCAAATATTCAATATGCAATGTAGTAGTACAACTCAACATGAAGGAGCCTCTAGGGTATCAGGCCAGAACAAAGTGAAGAAGCAAAGAGGAATGAGTCTTCAACGCAAAAGTCATGGCGGGACTATAGAGGACTCCCGAGCCTACTCAATGAAGCAGCATGGGCAACCAATGTTAGTGAGGTGCTAACTACGATGCCCGTGAAAAGGATGGATCTACTGTCGTGTCAAAGTTTAAAAATCGGTGAGTGAAGTTATTTTGCTAATGATGACACGATGGGATCGACCCTATGGCAAGTATATCGGTAGATGGAGGCTAGTTATGAAAAATGCAACGGAATAATGGATTCCCTAACCTATATGCCAGTGAGAAAACGATACCTACCATGACGGGTCAGTAGTCATGGAACTCACTCAAAACTGTTGAAAAACCATCCAAAATGCCCTGAAAAAACAACCATTCTCAACATTCCAAGCTCCCAAGATAAAATATACATGAGACAAAACAAAATCAAGTTTTGAAAAAATTTGACATTTTTAAAGCTTATAAAATAGTTTTTTGACTCACCATTGTTACCGTTTGAGTTGAGAGCACAAGGAGTGGTGAAAAAGAAGCAAGCTTTCCTTTTACCAAAATTGACCGTTCAAATCTTCCCAAAATCACCAGGTAACCCCCAAACTTGTCTTGCATTCATTTGTGATTGGTTTTAAGAAATTTAATTAAGATTTCACCGTTGAATTTATGTCAAAAAAAAATTCGTGGCATATACGCGGGTTGGATATATGGAACTTGCACATATGTAGGCCCTAAACGCGATTGTGTATAAAACATACTAGTGTATACACCGTTTACATTTCAAAACAAAAAATTAACGGTCCAAACTTATTTTTTCTCAAGATGCCAATCACCTAGAGGGAAAGGGAGCATTCCACTATTGATGATGAGGTCATGAATGATCCACGGGCCTTGGATGCCTTAAGAGGATGCGGTTTGCTAAAATTCTTCAAAATGCCAAATATGAAGGCAAATACTCGCTTGCTCGAAATGCTCATTCACTACTGGAGCATCGAGGATGACTCATTCATGATTGATCAAATGCCACTAAGGATAGAGATTGAGGATATATATTTTATCACGGGCCCTTCCTGGAGGGGAGAGGTAGTATATTCTACGGTCCGATCACGAGCTAGTCTCTCTATCGAGGACTATGTGCATATATACTACCCAGGCCATCCAGAGAAGATTGGAAGCCAAATTCCAATCAAGCATGTAGAGAGCTTGTCATTGAGGATCATCCTGTTCACTATAGCCAAAGTGAATGGATCAGCCTCTTTACACCAGGCTTCACGACTGGCCATGAGCTTGGCGGTAGACTGCCTCATCATAGTATTTGATTGGTGTACTCCTCTTCTAACCAACTTGAAGAGCCAGATAACATCTATCAAAAGGGCCAGACCAAAAACTTTGGGTATGGAACAATTTTGTGCTCTTTCTTCTTTGAGAAGGTCCTAGCGCTACGCCCTAGAGTACCAGTTTCGTTCAGTAGCCCGTGAGATACACGGATGGGCAGGTGGGTTGATCTGATGAAACTACTAGGAGGTGGGGACGTACCACAGACTGCTTTTGATGATGATTCCTTCTCCTGGTGGGAGGATCAGATCATCGCAGTGGATGATTACCCTTATGCTGGCTTGGACTTCCGAGGAGATCTTAATCTAGCATTACCACCAGCCGTGGCATGGGTCGATATAGGTAACAAATATCTTTTGATTTTATGATTTTATGATTTTTATGATTTTTAAAATATAAAAATGAACTTAAAAAATATTTTTGATGGGATTCAAATGACTAATGTGATGATCATATTCCAGATATTGGGCTAGTACGACCAGATGGATTCCCACAGCATGGATGTCACAACCGAGGCACTGAAGAGGCGGTTGCCGATACAGAGCGGCTCCTACACACAGTTTAGCGACACTTGGTGAGATTAACTCACTGAGTACTGATGGAGGCTATAGAGGATCTCCCTATAGACATGCAATGTCATGTGGTTGGAATGACACGGGATTGGGTTCGGACTCTTAGGCATGTGGCCAAAGCAGTGGTCGCCTATTTAGCCGCTCATCCTGAGCTGGGGCATTAGATGTACTGGACATGATTATGGGCATTTGAGACCCAATTTTTGTATATTATTTTGGACACACTTATGTACACCTAGGATACTTTATGATATATGATATATATATAAGTATAATATTATATAATATATATATATATAATATATATAATATATATATAATAAAATATATATATAATATATATATATATGTATGTATGTATACAGTTTCAAATTTTTGATGCTTGATTATTTTATGATGATGAATGAATAATGTGCCAATCTAAAGCTTGATTAGCAATAGAATCTGATAACCAATTATGAGATCTTGGAATATGCAAATAATTAATATAAGTAAATGATCTTTGCAATAACCTCACTCTTAAATATTGGTGATATAAATATGGATCCCTAACCTGATAAATGTTGTTCAATTGAGACACTATCATCTGCGAATCAAGATATACTACTAATGAATCAATTCCATAAGAAATAGCTTCAGATAGTATATTAATGATGGTAGTATACTCAGCCATATTATTTGATGCAGGACTAATGCATACTCCCCTTGACACCATCAGCTAACCAGTTGGATAGTAGATCACCGAAGCTGCGGAAGCGAGGTTCTGAGTGTGCCGACTAGCACCATCGGTGAATCCAAAATAGACCAAGTCATCCATCAACACCTGCCACAACAGATCAAAAAGTGTCGATATCAAAAACTCTTGATGAGATATGTACAAAAATACAAAGTATACAAAGAAGCCATTGCCTAGCTACTAAGCAAAGTACTTCTTAAGGTATAGCCCATTTCGGGGCTCCGCCAACTTGTTCCCTTCGAAATCGACTAACTCATACGCCCCTTTTTATAAAACTCATTTAATTATAAAGGGAACGTACCACATAAGCTTGAACTTGCCTACCCCCAAGGCATCTTTATCTTGGTCATAGACCAAGACAAGGTCGCCTTCAGAAAAGACTCGAGGATGGACAACTTTATCGTACTGAGTTTTAACCCTTTTCTTATGAGCCTCATTGATTATGGTGGCATCTTGACGCTGCTCATCGAGATGTTCTAAATGAAGGAGGAAATCTTCAAGACTCAAAGTCTCGGGAAGGAGCTCAACATCCAATTAAGGGACGAAATTTCACATTCAATGGGAAATATAGATTCCAATCCGTAAACTAACTTAAAGGGTGTAAAACCTGTGGCAATCTTAATCGAGGTTCAGTTTGCCCAAAGAGCTGGATACAACATAAGATCCCAATTGGATTGGTTTTTGTCGATCGTCCTTTGCAGGATCGTCTTAAGGGTTTTGTTCACAGCCTCAATCTGTCCATTGGCCTGAGGATAATACGGAGATGAATGATCCTGCCGAAAACCCAATTTAAGAGCCCATTCAGACATTAGTTGGTTCTAGAAATGACTGCCATGGTCAGTGAAAATCTCTCTCGGGATACCAAACCTTGAGATAATTTGATTGAAAAGGAAAAATGTCGTTGTTTCACTATCGTTTTTATAAGTGGGCATGGCTTAAGCCCACTTCGTGAAGTAGTCTACAACCACTATAATGTACTTGTGATTCACTGTTGAAGGCGGATTACAAGTAGTAAAATCAATACCCCACTTAGTAAAAGGACCGACACTGAAAATAGGGAAAAGAGGAGCTAGATGTGCACGCATCTTACAAGTATAGACTTGACAAGGATGGCAAAGTTTGACTGCTTCAACACAATCTTTGAAGAGTGAAGGCCAAAAGTAGCTGGCACGCAAGATACATTAGGCTATAGCAAGCCTTGAAAGGTGACCACCACAAGCTCCATTATGGCAATCATTAAGCATATACTCTACTTCCTCTAAGGTTAAACAATGCCTAAGGATCTAATCAACCCCTTGGCGATATAACATATAACCAATGATGACATAGTTCTTCGCCAGGTGACGTAACTTTCGACGTTCATCCTTAGAGAAATGAGATGGAAACGTCGAAGTCTGGAGATAGACAATGATATCTCCATACTAGGGGTCTTGTGAAGAGATGAGGAATAGATGTTTGTCGAGAAAACTCTCCTCATAAACAGTATGCTCTCCACAAGGAAGCTCGGAAATTAACTCCACGAAAACCATAGATTTTTTAGACTTGGTGGACAAGAACTAGAGATCAAATTCTTGTAAAATGACGATCCATCGATTGTATTTTCCCCCAATCAATCACCTACTAAGGACGAATTGGAATGGATTGACTGCCACTAAGACAAAAGTTTTACGTAGCAAGATATAATGGTGGAGCCGCTGGACAACATGGACAGCTGCCAAGGCCAACTTCTCAACAGGAGAATAGTGAAGTTCAGGACCTACCAAGCTTCGACTCAAATAATAAATCACATGCTCCATGAGAGCATCATCTTCCTGAACAAGAACCATACCAATGGTTGATTCTATAGCGGTGAGTTATAAAAGGAAATCCCTACCATAATCTGGTGGACTCAAAAGCGGGGCACAGGCTAATGCCTTTTTCAAGGCATCAAACAATTGTTGTGCAAAGTTGTCCCATACAAAGGAACTCCTTTCCACAACAAACGCATAAATCCTTTAGTGATCTCGGCATAATTCGCTATAAACCTTCTTAAGAAATTAGCCTTCCCCTAAAGACTTTGAAGTTGTCGAATAGAGGACGGGGAGGCAACTGAATTATTGCCTCTACCTTGAAGATCAACTCGAATCCCTTCAGTTGACACTATGAACCCTAATAACTGACCAGATGTAACTGCGAAAAAGCACTTATTGGGATTCAACCGGATCTTGTAAAATCGACATCACTCAAAAACCAATCAAAGATGACTAAGATGATTGATTCTATTTCGAGAATGAGCAGCTAAATCATCCAAGTATGATTCGATGATATGCTTGATGTCATGGAAAACATATGACATGGCCTGCTGGAAGGTGGCTCCAACATTTTTAAGACCAAAAGGCATCTTTCTGTATGCAAAGGTACCCCAGGGACAAATAAAATTTGTCTTATGCTGACCTTCACGACGGATAGAGATCTGATTATAATCGGAAAATCCATCCATCAAGGAGAAAATCTCATTACCCTCACATTTGTCAATAATATGATCAATAAATGGTGTGGGGTAATTATCTTTGGGACAAGCTTTATTTAGGTCTCTAAAATCAATGCATACTCGGATTGTTCCTTGCTTTTATCAATAGGGACTAGATTAGAAACCCAATCCGTAAGAGGAATAGGGTATATAAAACTTGCCTTGAGAAGCTTCTCTACTTTAGCTTTGATAGTTGCTGCTTTCCTAGGATTGACTGGCCGAAGCTTTTGATGAATCGGATTAGCTTTTCATACATCTTGATCTCATGTTGAACTATGGATGGATCAATGCCAGACATTTCTTCATAAGACCAAGTGAATACATCTCGAAACTCCTTAAAAAGGTCGGTGTAAATTTGAATTTCTTCAGGGGAACATTCGGCTCCAATGAAGAGATTCTCGATCAAATTTGGGTTCGGAGAACCTCTATTCGACTTCCTGCAACGGAGGAAGAAAATATGAACGATGGTATAAGTCTTCCCAAGGTCAATCTAAACCCATCATTACTTCTAATATTGCTTCCTCGGATGGTAAAACTCTATGTAAGCAGTCCATAGCGGAGGTAGAATCAAGGGTCCAAGCTGGGGCCACATCGCCATCTAACTCCTCCTCAGAGAAAGGAGTAGGATGGTTGTCTGCAGAGTTGATGATAACCTGATATCTAAGCTCTATTGTAGACATAGGAAATGCCATTCCACCAACTTGTCCTTCATCTAATGTGTTCGTAGGCATAGGCAAGTTCCAAGGGTCTGAAAAATAATGAGTTCGGAATAACTCTTCCCATGAAGACTCTTTGGATAATGAAATGACATTGATTCTAGCAATAGCAGGGGGAAAATCAAACGTACCCATCAATGAAGAATACATCCCAACTCCTAGATTCTCAACATGTAGACGAGGGTTATCCACTAAGGGAACAATAGAGTCCGAAGTTTCTTGAGGATCAACTGGAGAATAATCCAATTGATCAACCTTAACAATTTTCCCCTCATGAGGAAAGAAAATGACATGAAACAGAGTCGAAACAATGGCATCCATTTTGTAGATCCAGTTCCTTCCTAAGAGGAGATTCTAATATAGGTTAGCATCAATGACTTTTACTTCGATATTAACGACCTTTCCTCCAACACATATAGGAAAGTTTGGGATAATCCCATGCAGTTGGTGAGAATGCCTATCAAATGCTGTCAGGAGAGTAGGTGAAGGAACAACCGAAGGCGATCCAATGGCCTTCCAACATGACATCGACATGATGCACATGGAAGCTCCTTCATCAATAATGGTTCGAAAAATGTTAATTTTCTGGTAAGTAGACTTGATTTGAAAAGCCATATGATGAGGGCGTCACTTTTTGACATTAAGCATGTCGAAAGTGAGCACTAATGAATTATTTGGATCAACTGCCCCTATCGCTGAAAGAAAAGCACTTCGTTGAGCAGGGGATGACTGGAGAATTTCTAAAGCGGACATAGCGCATGGACTCTGAGCCAGATCCTTAACAATGGAGTAATTCTGGGCAGACCTAGCATTAGGATTGATAGTTGCGCATTTAGCAGAACCTTTCAGTATCCCTGGTATAGTCTCGACAGAGGGTTGCTCAATATGAAGTGGGTTGGTAGTTCCGGGAGTAGATTTATCCTTGGATGTTTCAGTTTCACCATAATCACATGACTGAGTGGCCATGTTAATGTTAGAACCCATCATGAAAACATTTGATGATTTATCCCCTTCCTGGTTGCCCCAAGAAGAGGTACCGGGATTTGAATTCGTGCCAGCAAGCAGCTTCTACCCTTGGGGAAAAGGGTTTGTTAACAAAGCTTGAGAGCTAGAAGCCCCTTGCTGCCCTAACAAGCACTGAGCATCTTGAATTTTTGGGCAGAGATGAGTCAATGGTCTCCACTGCATAGCTTGCATGGAAACTTAACTTTCTTTCTAGACTCATTTCCACCCCCACTAGCATTATTGCCAAGTTTATTTGCGTCAGCCTTCCCATCTTGACTCTTCTTCTTACCTCGTCCTTCCTTCTTACCATTGGAATTTTGATTTCCTTTGGGGTTAGCAGATTGGACAACGTTAATGGAAGAGGGTTGAGAAGGCGAAGGGTTAGACGATGTGACCTGATCAGTAGGAGCAGTTTGTAAAGACAACTGCTGCAATTGACTCAACAGGTTCACTGCATTGGTGTCTATGGATCCAAAAATACTGTCTGCATGGGGACCTGGCTTTGACTTGGCTATATCAACCTTAGTCCTAGGAGCGTTAGGCAAGATTTTTTGGAGAATCCTAGACTGAGAGTAAATTAATTCTAATTTTTGGGCCCGAAAAATAGCTTGCTCTTTAGAATAGACTCTGGACAAAGAGACATCCTTAGAGATCTCAGGTTGTAAGGATTTCAAAAACCATTCGAGATAGTACTCAAGAGGAATTTCGGCTTTAATGAGCCTCTTTCTTCGTCTCCATTCCTGAATATGATCAGAAATGTGAGTTGTCGTATCCTGACAGAAATTGGCCAGAAGTTTAGTTCCAGCATCATAACCGATGGGAAACTAGAAATGGTTTAGGAAAATATTAGCCAAATCGGTGAAAGATGTAAAGCTTCCCCCTGGCAACTCTATATACCACTTAGCCGCATTGCCAGTTAAGGTGCGTTGAAAAAGTCTCAGCGTAATCGAGTCGTCGATGAGGGAGTTTGATGAGCACCACATATGGAATGTAGTTACATGGTCACTTGGGTCTTTGCTACCCTTCCCCTCGAACTTTGGAATGTCCGATGGGAGTTTGGTTGGGATTGGAGTCCAGGCCGGATTGCATCTGATTGGATCATTTGTCAATTTCATGAGATCTGGCAGATTTAACATTGCCAAAAAAGGAAGCTTAGGAGGACCTTGGGGATTCCACCCAGACTAGGCAGAGTTCCCAAAGTTATGAAAAGATTGGCCTGGATTTTGAAAGGCACCAGGCTACCCAAAGTAACTAGCAGAACCTGCTGAACCAAAAGGTGACCCTTGTGGCCCAACAAAATTCAGAGTTTGACCAACTTCAGCCGAAATACCTCCATAACCACCGAAGTTCCCTCCTAAAGCATTATAAAGAGTTGATAACCCTTGATAAGGATTCCAAGCAGAAGCTAAGGGAGGAATACTTTGAAACAAACTAACTGTGGAGTATGGCCTATTCCCTTGTTGGTCGAAAAATGGATTCCCAGTTCCTATGCCACTAACTGCAGGGTTAGTCCAACCTTTGTTGACAATAATACTGAGAGGGGGGGTGAATCAGTATTATCTAATTCTTTTACCAAATCTTTCTTATTTCTACTTCGAATTATTTTTGCACACCAATACCATAAATAATGAGCATGAACAAGAAAATCAGACAGTCACATCAAAGAACACCAGATATAAGGTGGAAACCCAATGTGGGTGAAAACCATCTGCTGCAATATGTCTCTATCTTCTTTCAAATTAGAAACTCCTTTTACAATGGTCTTG